>DWMR01000898.1:0-10737 GCA_018245355.1 Dalla costala | reverse complement strand
TTTTTGAAGAAGTTTTAGAGAAAATTCGGAATCCACGTAAGGTTATCTTGATCATGCATAGTGACGTAAATAATGTTGTCGATACTTTTTTCACAGCTTTCCTAAGGACGATGTGACAAAAAATGAATGGCTAAATCGCATTGGTAGACGAAATTGGGCTCCAAAAAAACACAGTCACATTTGTTCCAAGCATTTTACTATAGGTTCATTTGTCTGTAGTGAAGCTATGAAATGGAGACGACTTAGGGAAGATGCTGTTCCTAGTAATATAAATCATGTAGGTATGGAACTATGGAGCGGATGAAATGGTATTTAATCAATGGTATTAAATTATGTCTAAGGTATTTTCTTTGCAGTTGTGGGAACACGTCAAGATCAATAGATGACGATGGGGAAGAGAAGATTCATTCATTTCTTTTTACTTTTTTTGATTACTTTTTCAGAGAGATCGTAGTTATCTTAGCTACTCGTACTACCTATCGCAGAGCACTTCGTATGTGCTTGATTAATATTAATGCTATCTAGTATCTTTCAGTTTCAGTTGATATAATACCTTGTTAGCAATGTAATGCTATCTATTCACCACAGACTAGGTAGAATCTATTCACTACCCACACAATTCTACTTAGTCTGTGACCACACACATCTTGGTGGTACTACGCTTTTTAGGTCATCGCGTTCCAATCTACGTTAACATTGTATGCACTTTTCACTTAGTTACTTAAAAATTATAGATTTCAAATGTATTTAATCATATTAAATTTTTACTTACAAGTGAACAGTGCACTTTATGAAATTAGTTACGGAAAGTATATAAAAGTTTTGTGAATTTGTTAAAAAACACTAGGGTATATATGCACCGAAATGAAACGGAACTCTTCTTCTCAATCTCATCTCATTGACTCTTCTCATTGCGACCGCGAAAATGTCAAAGTTCATCCATGGTGTTGGTTTTGCGAAGAAAATAAATATTTTTTGTGTCCTTTGTAATACCCGTGAATGAATTAAGTAAGTTCGGTTTTTGTGCTGAATGTCAAGTAAAAAGTGCCGTGCAATGTATTTAAAACGATCTTAACAGGTAATACTTCAAAACGATTAACTTAAGGCGTTTATTGAATTGGAAATATTGTATGTAATGTCTCCAAAACATTATTTTCCTTGTAAAAACTAGGAAAGATGTTAAGTACTAACTCATATTGTCAGGTAAAACAATATTAGACTCGAAACAGAAAAGTTTTCTTACCAAGACGATCCAGCGTAAAATTTATGAAATCCAGATAAATAAAGGATAAAGTTTAGTATTGTAAAAATAAAATCAGTCTTTTTATTTATTTATTTTAAATATACTTAACGAACACTCAATTGCTATAATTCTGTTCTCTTAATTATTTTATTAATTATATTTATTTAATTAATTAATTAATTATATTTTTTTATTGCACTACATGTTCAGTGATTTTTTTTGCCTGGTTGGTATATTAATTGTTGGTACCTACCTACTTAATGTCTTGTTATTGTTACAAAAATTTAACACCAATTAGGTACTAGGATTCTAATTGAATAAAAAAATTATACCTATCTTATGAACCATTGAACCAATGTGTCTAGGACTGACTATCTTTGTTTAATGTAAGATTCTTACATAAATATAATGATAGGAACCTATTAAAAAATGCTATCTATTCACCCATCTTTTAAAGCCTTCTAACTTCTCGATTATGAAGGCTAAAATACTCGGCTCAATGTAGTACATGTATTAGCAGTTTCTTACACTCCCATTTTATTTGCTTATTCTTATTTGCTTTTGAGCGATTGTATTTTTGACCAAATAGGTAGCAACTTCTAATTCATTCAATACAGTATAACGATTAAATTAAATCATTGGAGTTCTTGAAGGCATGTGAGTGTCACCTAGTTCACCCTATCGCATTAGGTTAGACCTGTAATGATAGTCGGAAAATAGTCAATATAAAAAAATTAAATAAATTATTTATTTTGCTGCAAAATCTGAAATGAAATATTAGGCATTGTTCTTATGGAAATGAACAAAAACTCTTATACTTAATGTACTATTTGTTTTTGTTTTACCCATTCAATTTTTTCCTACTCTTAACTGTTAGATTATGATAAATTCATCAAATTCATGAATCAGAATAATTAAGGCCCGTAGGATAAAATAATATCTGAGATAAAAAGTAGCCTATGTCACTCTTTGGCCCATAAACTATCTTCTATGACATAGTAGTCATTCTGAATATTGGTTTGATATTAACTACATTTATTAGGTTCTCATTGTATGATGATTCTACCTGATAAATGTACTAACCTTATTGTGAAAAATCAGATTGTTCTTTTATTATGACTAGTGTTCGCCCACTTCGAAATTCTACCATATTAATTATTGAAAATATGATGAAAACATGTATGATTTTGCATGTTTCATTCATACCAATTTCAAACTTACAAAAAAAAAGTGTTGTCAATAGCTACTAAACAAAAAAAAACAGAAATCAGTTGACAAGCAAAGGAGAATAAGGAAAAAGGTACTGAATTAATTATTAATAAATGCAGAATTGATTGTAGTGAACATCTTTGGTATTGTACCATTGCTGTAGTCTGATTGATGGCTAGGTCAGCTATTACATTAAATGATTGTGATTAGATCTTGTTAGCATTGTGAGCTGCCATCCTTTTCCTTTTCCTGTAAAATTACTTATACCTACTGATTATAATTAAAGCGTGTTTGTTTAGTTTATTAAAGAATGAATTATTATCTTTAAAACATGATAAAAAATAATGAAAATGGTGTGAAGATAGAAAAATTTTATCCAGACGAAGTCAGGGTGGGCTGCTAGTTGTCAATAAAATAGATTTCTACCTTAATGCTTTTGATTCAATAGTGAAGAGATTTAAGCAGTGATTAGTGCTCCTTCTATTTATAGGCAAATGCTATTAGTAAGGAACAATTAAGGTAAAGTTATTTTTTGTTTCAGGTTATGATTAATTCTGAATGTTAGAATATTAAACATTCAAGATGCTTATAAAAGAGTATCGGATCCCTTTGCCCCTCACAGTAGAAGAATATAGAATAGCTCAACTGTATATGATTGCTAAGAAAAGCCGCGAAGAGAGTTCCGGTGAAGGAAGTGGGGTGGAAATTCTTGTCAATGAGCCCTACGAAAATGGCCCTGGGGGTAAAGGTCAGTACACACAAAAAATATATCATGTGGGTAGCCACTTGCCAGGGTGGTTTAAGAGTTTACTTCCTAAATCTGCCTTAACTGTTTCTGAGGAAGCTTGGAATGCTTATCCATATACAAAAACAAGATATACTTGCCCATTTGTTGAGAAGTTTTCATTAGAAATAGAAACATACTATTTTGCTGATAATGGTCACCAAGACAATGTATTCAAGCTTAGTGGAAGTGATTTGAAAAACAGAATTGTTGATGTTATTGATGTCGTTAAAGATCAGCTGTATGGAGCGGACTATGTGAAGGAAGAAGATCCAACATTATTTATTTCTCAAAAATGTAAGAGGGGCCCTCTCACTGACTCTTGGTTGGATGACTATTGGCATGAAGTTAAAGGAAAACCACAACCTACACCTAACGGAAAATCATTAATGTGTGCTTACAAACTATGTAGAGTAGAATTTCGCTATTGGGGCATGCAAACTAAGTTGGAAAAATTCATTCATGATGTTGCATTAAGAAAAACTATGCTGAGGGCGCATAGGCAAGCGTGGGCTTGGCAAGATGAATGGCACGGTCTTACAATGGATGATATACGAGAAATAGAAAGGCAGACCCAGTTAGCCTTGCAGAAAAAAATGGCAGGAGATACCAGTGATGACCAAGATATTTCTGAAGAAAATTCTAAATCTCTGGCAGCTACTATGAGTAGTCTGGAGAAAAACGAAGACCTTGCCACACCAGTTACGACTAAGAAAAGCGCGGCAGAAAAGAGAGTTAAAAAACATTTATCTCCTGATTGCACACCTCCATCAGAACACAAAAGTTCTCCAAAATCAAATCTGCGGTCGTCTTCCTCTGACTCTATTAAGAGCTTGCAAGCTCAGGTAGCAAGTTGGCGAATGGAAACTCTTGTAAGGGAATCAGAAACAGAGACTGGTTCTGAAGATGAATTCTATGATTGTGAATCAACTTTTAACAAATGGTCATCCATGTGTTCACTAGATGAAGGTGATATTGATGTATCACCTACACAAACTGACCAAAGTCAAGAAGATAGTATCTTTAATCCAAATTTCTTGAAAAGAGTTACTTCAGAAAGAGGTTCACGTAGAGTAGGATTACAGAGTCATCAGAGTATAGATGGCTGTCCAGATACACCAGTGCATGGTTCTTGTTCAACAACAGTATTAATACTAGTCTTTCATGCTGGAAGTGTTTTAGATGTTAACGTCGATATGACGGCCAAAAAGTCAGACGTAACTACATTTAAAGGCGCATTTGAATCCGTTATGCGTCAGCACTATCCAACATTAGTTGGGCATGTTACTATAAAGCTTGTATCATGTCCATCTGTTTGCAATGAAGCCCTTGGAGTTCTGTCTACATTGAGTCCTTACAGTTTCGACTGTTCACCCTCTACTATGGAAACACCTTCCCTAACAAACGACCTCATACCTATTGGCGCTATTCCACTTATTGCAACAAATTCCCCCGAATATGCAGAATCTATAATTAGAACTATTAATTCAGCAAACATGGTTTATAACGAATTTATTAAAACAGATGATGGTAAAGGATTTAATGGGCAAGTATGTATAGTGGGGGATAGCATGGGATCTGTACTCGCCTACGATGCTCTTTGCCGAACTGTGCAGTATCAATCACGCCATGATAGTGAGAATAGCATTCTAGATACTGAAATTACTATTCCAAATGAACCTGAACAGTATTTAAATAAATCCCATCTTCAAGCTCCAACGCCCAGAAGACGTTCATCGACAGCAAGTGATAATCAGACTAAGTTTGAATTCGAAGTTAGCGATTTTTTCATGTTTGGCAGTCCTTTATCGCTTATTCTGGCTTCAAGGAAAATATCGGATGACAAGTTTCGCGAAATAATAAAACCACCTGCTCAGCAAGTGTATAACCTATTTCATCCAACGGACCCGGTTGCCTCTAGACTGGAACCTTTGCTGTCAGCCAGATTTACTGATTTACCACCTATCAACGTTGCTAGGTACGCAAAGTATCCATTAGGTAACGGACAGCCTTATCATTTGATGGAATTGATACAAAATCATCCACAATTGTTTGGAGATCATTTGCAAATGCCGCCTACGCCAATTCTAAGACGGCTTTCCGAAGCATCGGTGCAAAGTACAATTAGTGGACTGGTTGATAATATTCCCTTAATTACAATGAATGCTTTGCAACAAAAATGGTGGGGTTCAAAGAGACTTGACTATGCACTCTATTGTCCAGAAGGCTTAGCAAATTTTCCTACTAATGCACTTCCACATCTTTTTCACGCCAGTTATTGGGAAAGTTCCGATGTTATAGCATTTATACTAAGACAAGTTGGCCATTTTGATCTAGCCTTATATGGGCATTCCGACGATAAGGAGTGTTCTATGTTTGACTCTGGACAAGAAAGAGAGAAATGGATGAGGAAAAGAACATCTGTAAAGTTGAAAAACGTCGCGGCTAACCATAGAGCTAACGATGTTATCGTGAAAGAGGGGTGCCCGCAGACATTTACGGCTAGATTCATTTATGGGCCTTTAGATATGATAACATTGACTGGAGAAAAAGTGGACGTACACATGATAAAAGATCCTCCAGCAGGGGAATGGATACTTCTGTCAACGGTAGTTACGGATAAAACCGGAAGAATTACATATACGCTTTCCGATAAACAAAGTGTTGGATGCGGGATTTATCCTATGCGGGTTGTTGTACGAGGTGACCATACAAGCTGCAGTTTCCATCTGGCAGTTGTGCCTCCACAAACAGAATGTGTAGTGTTCAGTATCGATGGCTCATTTACTGCTAGTGTATCAGTTACTGGCCGCGATCCAAAAGTGAGAGCGGGGGCGGTTGATGTCGTTAGATTTTGGCAAGACTTAGGATATCTTATCCTTTATATTACTGGAAGGCCGGATATGCAACAAAGAAAAGTTGTTTCTTGGCTCGCTGAACATAACTTTCCCCATGGATTGGTATTCTTTTCCGATGGATTCTCAACAGATCCCTTGGGCCATAAAGCCGCACATTTGAATAATCTTATCACGGAACATGGCGTTATTATTCACGCGGCATACGGATCCGGGAAGGACATCAGTGTATATCACAATTGTGGTTTGTCACCGAGACAGATTTTTGCAATCGGGCGTATAAGCAAGAAGTACAATAATTTGGCAACGGTTTTAAACGATGGGTATGCTTCTCATCTGGCTGACTTGAAGCAGCCCGGCGCCGTGCGTGCCGCGAGGGGTAACGCAAGGCTCCTGGTGCCGCGAAGACTTCTGGCGCCGGTAAGTAACTCCTCTGCACCTCGAGGCCGACGCTAAATGTATCCTATTTGATAATTATATAACATTTTTAAATCTTATTTCTTTTAAGGGTTATGGATATGAAAATTACATTCTAAAAAAAACAGTTAACTGAAGTTGATGGTATTATTGCGTTATCGACGAAAAATACTGTAACTTTACAACATGTCAGTGAAGATCAATGTGGAGTGTAAATGTTCGTTTTTATCTTTATTGTAGCTGTATCTGTTGTTGTGGTCACTAGTCACTATGTACCTTGATAAATTTGAATATTCCGATTTTTTCTTACTCAGTTATTTAAAATATTATTAGAAAAGTTTATGGATACCTTTTTGAAATCATGAATCTCTATTAGCTGAGTAAGCTAAATGAACTATCTAGTCTCATTATTATGTAATATAGTGTTTCAAGCTTGTGTGAAGCCACACTGATACGCTGTTGGTAAAGTGTTCCCAATAATTTTGGCGTGTATTGCAACAAAAAATTTAAATCGAACAAATTCAAAAGGCTCAAATAAATGTTAGTCACAAATATTGTTCTCATACATCTCTGATAAAATATCAATCTCGAAGCAAAACTGAAAGGCTTCAGGGTGGAGAAATATGGCCTTTGTTAGCCTGCGTTTGTATAACGCATAATATACTTATCGGTTTTTCAAAGTATATGTTATTGATTACTGGATTATAAGTATCAGTGTAGCTTTATCCAGTAGTATTGTGTATTGTGCAATTATATAATGTGCTACATGTACACATTACCTTTGTATATGTATAATGAATGTTATATGTTATGCTTGTGTTTTTAAGACGCTATACACGCTATTTAGTCTAATAAATCTCTGCCCATCATTCAATTCACAATGGTTTGAGATTGCCTTCAGTGATGTTAGTAGTAGGTAATTTATTCATTAACTACATGATAGTTTTTGAAATATTTATCATAAAATGTGGTAATTAATGTTAAGCTGTGTGGTTAAATTATTAAAAATATTACTATGGATATTACGTGTACTACTTACCTCTTGTTATTTGTTTGTACGTATAAAGGGAAATATTTTATTAGTTATTTATAAACTTTTAGAAATAAGGTGTTTGGAAGTTAAACGCTTTCGCCTGGCTGCGGTGCAAAACAGAGCATTTCTTTATTTAGTTAAAAAGAATCACATTTATAACATGAGTTCCGCCAAAAGTAACACATACATAAAAAATATTAACAATATTGTATATTAGGTACTAATTCATGATTTAATAAATAAAATACTTATATAATAATAAAGTTATATAAGTACGGATAAATAAAGCAATCTAGACAAAAACATTTCCCGTGAGCGTTAACTCCTTCTTCAAATTGTGTGGGAATTATATTAGCAGTAGAAAAGTAAGACGTCACACCGAGAAATACGTAGAATAGGAAAGATTGGAATTTAGAATACGGACTAGAACGAAAGACGACGCTGGCGATGATGATGATGATGGCGGTAATAATAATTATACAATAATAAATACCATAATATATACCACAATGAATACCACAATCAAAATTAACACCACCATCATTACCATGGAGTTCGCGGGGTCATAATAATTATGTGATCAAACTGATCAACCACAAATAAAATAATTCATTCATTTAAAATGTAAAATTAATTTACCACATTGAAAGGAAAACCATGAATAAGTAATCTATGTCACAAAGGAAATATTCATAATTTATGAAAAATCAAATTGAAACGAAATTGATACGTTGACTGAAATGCATAAAAGCAGACGCGATATTAGGTAGTTTTCCCAATAAAAACTTACCTACCTACTGTCAAAGTTTATGAAAATACATATTAATATTTCGCTGAAGGAGTAGGTATAGAAATGCTAGTCATAAAACAATTTACAACATGTAATACTGACCGTTTAATTATTGGTGCATACTAAAAGTAAAGTTAAATGCTTGCTAACAGTTCACACAGTAACAGTGGTCATTGGGCACTGAAGTAAATTTCATTTGCAAATACTACAATGCCCATTATAGCGGCTCGTAGGGATAGTTGGGATTCTAAGAAACGAGTCCCCCTTTAGGTTGTACCAACAACTACAGAGCCTAACTACCTATTAGGCTCTTTAGTCGTTAGGTTGTACTATATACCTTGCGACACAGTTTCCCATCAGTATGTATATCGTGTTAATTGTTCAATAAAAATCTTTGAAAAGTCTTTGATATACCTACCGGCACAGAATAAGTTAATAGTGCAATCAAACCGAGGATCCGCAGAACAAAATACACACTGAACTATTGTGTAGACCTTTGATTTTAGGTTCTAAACATTTTCTGTCTCTTGAAATCTTACTAACAATTTATAAAATAATTCAGTTTTCTACCTCTCATTTTGCAGTTAATCTTTATTCTGTATAATTTGACTGGCTAAATCTCATTAGCAAGAGAGCTACTGCGATAAGGCGCAACTTTATAGTTAGGTATAAGGTAAGGAAGTGACACTATTTGCACATTTCACTCGGCAATCATTTTATATCGTTATAAATTAAAAATCGATGAAATACACATTTAACACGTTGCCTCGTAGGTGGGCTACTCAGAATACAGAATAAACCAGAAGCCGTGTCTGCGCATATTTTTATTTTTATTTTTTTTATCATGAGTGTAGCAAACGCCCGTGGACATCTGTGACAAACTTCATTATTATTGAAACATCAAAAAGTACGCCGAATCGGCTTACTTTTACGAACAGGCGATCAGTACCTCCGTGGATGTCATGTTGTGTAACGTGTATTCTGGTGTCAAATTTAATTAAATAATGCCGTCTTGTGCCGTTCCTTCCTGTAAAAATGCTGTTGATCTCAAAAAGAAACAGGATGGGATCACATTTCATATGTAAATAGCGCACTCACCATGCGTCTTTATCATCTAAATAATCATTTACTGGGCTTTTTTGTAAGTACAAATTCTGTTTAGTAATTAATTTTAATAACTTCTTCCGCGGAAGGCAATATAATATTAATATAATATATAATATATAATATTTGGGTATTTTCTGGTAGAAGCGAACACAGTTGCCCATGATATAATATTCTGAATAACATCTAATACTAACCAACTAACAGCCCCTCGCACAGTCCTATTCGAGGTTTGTCACAGATGTCTATGTTGATGGGACTGCATGCTCGTTTACTATTCAAATCACATTTTTTTAAAGATGTGGAACGGAAATATTTCTGGGAATATCAATATAAATATTTCTGAAAATAATGAAAAATATACTTAGCAGAATGCTTAAAGGAGACTTACTCGTATGTAATACTAATCCTACAAAACACATAATGTGAAAAGGCGGCCAATTTGAAGGTTGCAAAAATTTACAATAATTCTACACTTCTACAGCATTAACACGCACATGAAATTAATTTAAAAAAGTGATGATGATGAATATGGTGATGGTGATTTGGTGTTGACAGTGATTATATTATAAATGTGCTGAGAAATCCGAAGATTACTTAACAGCACGTTCAAAAATAAGCAAAAACTACTGAACCGATTATGAAATCGGATACATTTGTCACGAAATGCTCGACCCTTATACAAGCTACAAGTAAAAGTCGTTACCGTGATTCACAACATGAGAGGGCGCCATCTAGTGGCAAGTTCAGAAACGAAACCGCAACTCACGACCACGATACGAGTTAGCAGTACACGGTCAATAATGTCATTTAACAGCGAAGTTTTATCGAGCTTACCTAGCCAGTACGAGACAATTATGAAATATTTTCCAATATTTAGCGACATGTCATGTCGTTCAGTCCTCGACGGCCATGCCTAAATACTGGAGAAAGTACCAAATAATTAATAGTTTTGTAAGTAGTGACTATACATTCATTCAATCCGATTTTAAATTACAAATAGGTATTTTACTAATTTTTTACGGTCACTATTTTTAGATTCTAGTTAGGTACATCACTAAAAAAGACTTATTTGCAGTTGGTAAATTGACCGCACCCTATGTCGATGTATGGGGACGACAGTTTTCCAACGGTAAAATTAAGTTTGTTACTCAATTCAGTTTATCTTACACTAGCTGACCCGACAGACGTCGTACTGTCCATAGCCTTGTAGCCTTGTGTTATAGTTATAGCCTTTGTAACTCTATTTGTTAAATTATTTTTAGAATCGGATCATTGATTCCAAAGATTACCCCCTACATA
>DWMR01000897.1:0-10739 GCA_018245355.1 Dalla costala | reverse complement strand
TATACTACTAAGGCTACTAATAAGGCTTCTCACTGGGCACTGTAGGCTTAACAAATACCACACGATAAGAAGAGCTGACAACAGCTCCTGCAGGTTCTGCAGTGAGGCAGAGGAAACGTCTACTCACATCCTCTGTGAATGCGCTGCATTCGCTCATAGCAGAAGCCGTCTACTGGGCGGAAGCCTAGTCTCACCCTGCGATGTCAGGGATCTGGATCCCAAAGGCATCATACAGTTCAATTCAATGGTTGGCTTAGGGGACCAGATTTAAACCAAAAGGGGATAGCTACAATACATCTTTTTAGGTCCCAGTGGCTTATGATTAGGAACCCATTCCCCATTCCTCAAATAATAATTACAGCTCCACCAGGAATTATGAGTGCCACTGTAGAATTTGGTTAGTTTATGATAGTAAACTAAACATGACACATTTTACTTTTTATTTGGTTGGGTTAAGTGAACCTTTAAGAATGTTAACACATGAATTGTGCATGCATTATGTTACATGCACAAGCATTTGTTATATTATGGGTCATCATTTCTCGCAGTTAACATGTTAGTATTTTGCCCAACAACTTTTCAACAAAACTTAATTGAGGTAAGTATACACACATTTAATAACATAGTAGCAGTCTAGCGAGTGGCTACTTAGTAAATAATAGCTAAATAACATTCTTGAATACTTATAAACTATACAATACAATAAAAAGTTTCTTTATTGCACACCAGATAGTACATTATACACTGAAACCACATTACAACTATTACAAGATACAACACTCAAATTGGCGGTCTTATCCCTAAAGAGCGATCTCTTCCAGACAACCAATGAGACTACATAATTTTACATAATAGAAAATATAGGCACCTCACACTACTTAAAATCTACTCATCAATTAGCAAGACCAGATATAACTTTCAACTGAGATTTGTTACAGCATTCGTCTTTTCATATTACTGATATTGTTGTATACACTACACCATGTTACAGCATAATTAGCAATTTCATGATTGATATTGCGTGTTTTGCAGCTCTCCGAGACCAAACAGCATAAATTTAATTTGGGCCTTGATTTCCACCGACTTTTTTTGAAGCTTTTCAGATATTTTCTCAAAACCTTTTATTCTTGCTTCCAGATATCTATCTGCTTCAACTATGGTTAATTCTAAATAATGATTTAATCCTATGTCCATGAGTAATTTCGATGTGTCTGTCACCGATGCCTCCATGAAAAAATTACACCCAAGATTCACTTGTGTTTTGAACCCTGAAGGGTGCATTTCTTTGTTTGTAACCACTTTTAACGTATGCTTTTGTTGAGTTAGGTCGGATACTTCTGCATTTACCTCCTGTAACCGTAATTCCAATTGCCGCAGATCTTTTCTTAGAACGTTGTTGATATAGGCGTCATATTTCGAGAGGTAATCTTCAATAGGTAAACTTGACATTTTGACAATATATAATTCAGTTTACAGTTTCAAGAGCGTATTGCTCATAGTTATATATTTTCTATTATACCTGTAGTCAGGTTTTTTTATAACTAAAACAAAAAGTAACCATGCTAAACAGAGGTTTTGTTAGCCACATGGATTAATATTCACAACTTCTTCGTGCTCAGTTCTGGCAGATACAGCTTCAGGTAATCGGAATATTGGAACTCTTGTTACTCTTGTAGATCCTCCTCAACATAAAAATAAATCAAACTATGTAATCAAATCAAATCAAATAGGAGAGACATTATTTTAGAATATTGAAATATGACATGACAGCAGTCACTGTGTGTCTGACTGACGGAACGTCAACGGACGGATGGACCACAGCGGACGGCGCGTCATGGTCATAGTCATAACCATCAATTGTAAGTAAATCTTTTTTAAATAATTTTGGCGTCATGCCAAAGGCATGTTCTGCCAACTACAAACTGGGAAAGTGAATTTGGAAAACAAACAATGAGAAAAGTAATGGTCTGTGGTTATCGTGATTTGTAAGCGACAGAGTAGTGACTAGTGCAGCGTTAGAGGCCTTAGTAAAATATAAGCGAAAGTGTACAGTCACTCTAGCCAAAAGTCGTGTCTATGATTGCCTAAGGACTTCGGTATATTTTATGCGGGAAACGGAAAGCGCCTGTCTGCTGCGCACAAATTATAATTTTAATCTGACCCGTTTTACGCCGCCGCCGCCGCCCCGGAGCAACAACATTATTATATTAACCATTAATTTACCATATTTAACCATTGTTTATTGAAATAATTTTTTTATTTTTTTATTGTTGACTGCTGAATAACATTTGTGTTGTAATGAATATTGTAAGTGGTTTAAGTATGCATCTATATCTAACCTTGCGCCAGAGGAATAAATTATATTAAATAAAATAGTATCTAGGTACTACGAATGGGTCTGTCCAAACTGGCTATCGCTCAGCCGTAGTTGGGTCGCATTTTATTTTCAAACCGGTTTTTATTTAGTCGTGTTTGTCGCATCTTGTTTGCAAAAAGGTATCTATTATTGATTATAATTAGTGGATTATAAGATCGAGAAAGCAAATTTCATAGAGAAAATGTTTAGTTCTTATGAAAATGCAAATAAAATTAATAAACAAAATCTTAGAGTTACTGCATAATGTTACCTACCAACTAAATGCCTAGAGTAAAACACTTGGGGCTTGTTATAGCTTTCTTATCCTATGTGGACATTTTGGTATTATCGTACAACCGATAAAACATCGTTTTGTTCTCCAGTTGGCGAATTGGCGATGCCTGGACGGTGGACCAACATTGAAGGACCTATATACTAGACCTACAGAAAGCAGACTTGCAGACTGCTCCCGCGGAAGCCCTAGAGTCAGATGCGTCCTCCAATTATCTCAACCTCAGTGGCATAAAAGAATTACGAGTAATGTAGGTTAAAAAAGTTCTCGGTTCAGGTTCACTTAATTAAATAATACGCAACGTACGATCATTGATATCGTTTATTTGACAAGAAATAGTTTACAAACATCACTTTACAGTCGATTAAACTCCAGCAAAATCGTCTACTTAAAAATATGATAGGTACAAAAAATAACAAAGTGATTTAATTAATGTTCACGGACGTCTTCAATTATTCAAGGAAACTTTTTTGAGAGAAATGGCGAGAGAAGATGTGTCAATTTACTTCTTATTTGTCAGGAACAGTTCCGATTTTAAATGGTTTGTGTTTTTTTAAATCAGCTTAAATTAGAGATAAGAAAGCAAAAAACCTTACACCCCATGTTCAACCCTTATCTACTCGTCCTTAATATTTGCATAGAGGCTCATTTTGACGAATACTTACCTACTAAAAACATTGATTCAGAATTAATTTTATTCATCAATGGTTTTGAATTTTTAGTTTTTTGCGTACCTAAGCAAATGTTTGCAAACAAAAGCAAATTCTCCTTGTGTCCCCTTATTTTATATTTAGGTTTCAAATAATTACATAATTAAAACATTAAAAAATCGTAGACATAAGCATAAATTAATATTACCACAATTGGAACAGTTCCTGAGAATTACGAAGTTCATTGAGTTCACTTTCTTTGACTATTATCGTTGCAAAGCCAAAATTTCTCGAATAACACATTGCAGCAGGAACTTAAGTATAATAAACAATATATTTAAATATGAAATAGAATAACAACTCTTACAAACAAAACTGCCACAATATTTCAGGGTAAAATAACTCTATTTCGAATAACTTGATCTTATATTTATAAATAAACAGTAGGTAGGTACACGTAATGTATGTAACTGATAATATTTAATTATGATGTAGGTACTGTCTCCGTGTAACAATATAGGTACCTACACTAATACTAAGTTCCTGGAACAATAATTAATTTTGTTTTATTTCTGCACTGAGTTGAAAAGCCGATTCGAAATTTGTACGATGCCATCTCTACGCCTGACGTAGAGCTCACGTAGACGTAGAGATGTCAAGCGATCATATGCCTACTGCAACATTATTATACTTTAAACTATCTTAAATATAAAATTTCAATTTATTAGCTACACTAAACTGTGATGGACTGTCGCTTAAATAATTTAAAATGTGCCGATACTAACTCCTTAGAATTCTAACGAAGAAAAAGTATTATCTATCAATATTTTTTGGAAGTTTGTGACTCAAGCACCTGATATTTCTACACTATATTAACAGAGGAAAGCTATCTTTAAGAAAACTTTGGCTTCTTAAAATAAATTACCTGTGAGTAATTTAGTAAAAAATGGACTGGTAGATTGGACAAGAGGTGTATCGATAAAATAATATAATATCACAAAAATATAATGTAATTTATCGTTTTACTGGGCGGATATTGTAATTTTTCATTACTAATTTATAGTACCGATGTTGAATTACATCGCTTTATTAAAATGATTAATTAAAATGTATATATACATGCAAATTAATAAAAGAAATTAGGAAAATGTGGGACATAAATTCGTACAGGTGCATTTCAAGTGTTAAAATTATTACATAAAAATATATGTGACAGACAAAGTGATCAAATAGAGGTTACATCAGCTAGTCATTAGGTAAGACGTATAATGAATTACCATTGAATTATGACTTATATATCAAATTTAGCTAAGTTGATAATAGTAAGATTAATTACTTTAATATTGTAACATAATTATATGCATCCGTGAGCTGCATTTACTTAGTAGGTGTACCTACCAATACCACCGTAAAAATTTAAAATACACATGTTTTTTTTTAATAAAAGCCAAGAAACCATAATAACAATAAACCATATAGTATAACTCATAAATGATATGTACCTACAGAGACAACTAACAATGGTTTTTATTCGGAAATCGTTAGGATGATAATAGTTATAATCGTTAAGATAGCTTAGAACTGCTGATATTTTAAGATTATCTAAAGTTAATAATGTAATATAACATCTTAAAAGTTACTAGGATTCATTCGCAATATACAACTATAAGGTTTAACATTCAATCTTTAGTTGTGATCTCTACAATTATCTAATTGTACAATTCTTGTTGAATTGTACAAAGTTTACAATTCTCGGGGGCTAAATTCAAAATGGAATGTTGGCTGAACTGGCGTGACTGGTTTTTACTGTCGTAAACCAGACAACCAATTATTAGAAAATCTAGAAAATTTGTAGGTAGAGTCGTGAGTGCCTACTGGTGCCTACCCATTTTCATGTACTATTTTAGTAGACATTCAATGGCTTTATTTTAATATGTTTATCATAAAAATTTGCAATTGATATTATTTAAAAATTACCTCCTACATAAGACATACCTACAAGAGCGAGTAAAAATCACTTCCATTTCCTGAATTTATAATTTTACTTAACTTCCAAAGACATTTAAAAAAAAAAGCATACATTGAAACATTTATGAAGAAAAAAGCGTTAATTATTCAAACACAATAAATTACATTTAAATCAAACTAAAGTTGCAAGAACCGTCTCGTGCGGAAACCACCACCCGGGATTTGAACCCAGGTTCCAACTCCAACCCAGAGGTTCCAATTCTAAAAAGTGTTTTTTTAGAAATAGTATTGTAGAGAGAATACATTTGACGGTAGATATATATTTAGCTGAAACGATTGTATCTAACGGTAAATCCAGGATACCATAACCGCAAAAGGGTTAATGAGATTCTATGAAGAAAAGAATTGTTATTTGACAAAATCACCCATAGGAAGCTGGGGTGGGTCGCTAGTGAAAGAATGAAGAAAAAAAACAAAACACTTTATTCCAGAAAAGTTACAATAAATTACATGCATATCTATTGTGATAGTGTCGAGATAGCAAAACTATTAATTTGCTTTCTTCATCTTGGTCACTCGAATTATGTTCCCACACGAGTGATCAGGAAGGTACTTACACTTTATTTGTACAAAAGAAGAGTAATAATTATGTAATATTCACTATATTTGACTTAATAATTACTTTACTGAATATTAATGCGTTTAAGTTATCGGTTCTTATTTCAGAACAAATTAAAATCCTATTTTTTCACTAGGTCTGTACAAAAAATACTATGAAGGACATCGTTACTTAAATAAGTATGTATGTAATATATTCTTTATGTAAACTAAATCCCTTTAAGACCGTAAACAACTACATTAATTTTTTAAATATGTAAGAAAATATTTACATGGATTGATTTATCAAATAATGGGGTAGGTATGTATATTTAACGACGGCTCTATTAAACCTTACGTGGGTCTATCAAAAGTACGCATACCCTTACATAAGAATAATATCTATCTATTTTAAGGTACATTATATATAATTTATAACATCAAAGACGGATTTCTACAAGAGGACGTATTTGTAGTAATAATATGAGGATATAAAATATTATTTCAAGTTTATAATTAATTACGACATTTAAAAATATTTCAAAGTAGGTATGTAGGTACTTGCCTAGATATAAGTTCCTTTCTAACATCGTGTATTAAATAAAGTGTCGTCCCTTATAATCTTGTAGGTAATATCGAACGCTATTTTGCCTTTTGAAAAACAAACACCACAATAAAAATGTAATGTAAGTAATCTTTAGTGGCTGCGAAGTCATAGAAATAAGTCACAGTTTTTTTTATGGCGTAATCCCAAAATCACAAAATAACACTAAAATTTAAATTTATCGAGTCACACCAAAGTTATAATTACAAACATTATAAATGAATGTTCCCTGACTAGCAACACGTTTTTCGTTATTTTGAAATAACATTTTAACAAATTCAAAAAATTTGAAATAGGTAGGACTAAAGTAGAAACATCACATGATCAATTTAAAAATAGCTTATTAAGTTTTTTTTTTCAAAATTTTGTATAATTTTTTTTCATTACACGAAAGAATTACGAATAGTTATCTAAAAACACGTGAGATCAAGTTACATAAAAGAAATTCTGTCCAGCACTTATGGTATCTTTGAAATGTTTGTCTATGTATCACCTACTTAATTACTTATTTTTCAAGGAAGGAATATTTAAAAAAAAGTATTTTATTATTAAAAAATATTTTTCAAAAAATGTTTTTGCTTCTAAACAAGTTTATCAAATGGACGTACAGTAAGGACGTATTTTCCGTGTGAATGTATAAAAAAAATATTTTTATGTAAGTAGGTACCTAAGTAGAATTTTTGTTAGGTAATTAATGACAAGACAATAACACTTTACAATTCAGAAATAAGTTATCCCAAAATAAGGATTTTTCTGAAAATATTTCACTTTAACGAACAAAACGCCAAGATCCATAATAGTCAAAATGCGTTCTAATCTTAATAATGTAAAAGATCTAAGTAAGTAAGTAGTTTGTCTATTGCAGAACCATAAACTTTTCCATGCTATGAAAATTTTGGTACTACATAACTGGATCACGATCACAATTATTTACTGGCTGGTTGGGTTATATATTATAATTTATAATGCACCGTAACTCACCGTAGAATGAAGGGTCAATAAGATTGAACCAAATGCAGGGTGTGTAATTATTGGCTATTCTACGCAGCCAAGTCAAGGGCAAAATATTCGAATAGTCAAATAGAATATTCAAATAGGCGATTGGTATTTGGTGGCAAAAGTACACCGGAGTGCGACTGACGTTGCGTTGATCGGGTGTCCATGGGCGATCGTGGCCACACTCCTTGAACCGTTCTCTATTTGAATCACGTAAACAGCCTCGCATATAGGTTTGTGGGAAAAAGAAACTTTTCAGCAGAAACGCTAATGTAAAGACCACATCATCAGCAGCTGGGACTATAAAATCACGTCGTTATAGTCGTGCCGGCCGGTGCGATGGAAACATGCCCGCTAGAACTTGTGAATGGGCAATGAAAACGGTAACAACGCTACAATTTCAATTTAGTTGGGTGCGACTAACGGGACGTAAAGTGAGTGCGCATATAACACAATCGTCAGGGGATTTTTTCAAATCACGTTGCCGTCAGTCTCGGTACGATGGAAACACGCCCACTACAACTTGTGAATGGGCAAAGAAAACGGTAACAACGCTACAATTTCAGTTTAGTTGGGTGCGGGTAACGGCACGTAATGAAGTGAGTACCTATGCGCTTATAACACAACCGTCAGGGGAATTTTTCAAATCACGTTGCCGTCAGTCTGGGTGCGATGGAAACACGCCCACTAAAACTTGTAAACGGTCAGAGAAAACGGTAACAACGCTACAATTTCAGTTTAGTTGGGTGCGGGTAATGCGATGGAATGGAGCAGATATGCGGGGCGGCGCCGTCTTTGCTCCGCCTATCGAACTACCCTGGCATTAGGGCTATAGCGCTTTAGCCACGCTTGTAGGACGCGGTGTCTCAGTTGTAAGTGGTCGACGAAGTTATGCAACGCTCGGCGCGGTCGGAAGTTGCATAACTTCGTCGCATGACTGCGAGGGGGTTGGTGTTGCATGGCGATAAATATCAGGAGTGCGCAGGCATCGGTTAGGTATTACAGATAGGTCATGGCCTCACATTGTAAATAAAAACAAAGAGCTGTCTTGTATTTGCAATTTTACAATGATGTGTAAAATTGTGACTTTGCCCTTGTCAAATAAGCTACTTTAATCAGCTGTCAAACGCGACTGCTTTCAAAATTTCAAGTGACAATGCAATGATATGACGTCATTGTTCAGTAAATACAGTTAGACTGTATATTGCTCACAGCATCGCCTGCGAAATGTAAACCCCTATTTTAGCTGCGTGGGTCAGAATTTTATTGTTATAAATGAATGAAAACGGTATGTCTACGCTACGCTGTCTTCGGCGAGGGGACAAATCGTCTTCGTACAAAATTTTCAAAAAAAATCTGTTCCGTTTTCGGGTGACTGAATAATAAACATCCCACCACAATCTTTCTCAAATATGTATAATATTAGAAGGGGTTCAAACAGTTTATTTATAAATGGTGGAAAGCGATTAAATGGTGGGCAGTTTCCTTCGGATATGCTTCACTTGTTTTGTGAGACACGGTGCACCCAACAGAAGGTTCAACATCCCAAGAGCTCTGCTTCAGCGACACATTGCCACCAGGTGTTGCTTCTATAGGCGACGGTGACCACTTACCGACAGGTGGCCCGGCCCGTCTGCTTGTTCGTTAGACTTCAATTTATCTATACTAATAAATAAAATTGAAGTGTGTTTGTGATAACAAAATAATAGCTTTTTAATGACTGCATGTGGAAGTATATACGGTACATATAACAAAAAGGCGATTTTAAAATTTTCGTCTGTCTGTCTGTTCGTTCCAAGTATTCTCCGAAACGGCTGAACCGATTTCGAAGGGACTATCACTGGCAGATAGCTGATGTTATGAAGAGTAACTAAGGCTATTTATATTATCGAAAAAGTTTTAGGGTTCCGTACAAAAAATGAAAACCCATAAAGCCCAAAACGGCTGGACAGGTTTTGATAAAATATCAAACGAAGTCAAAACACAGCTAGTACAAACTAAAAATCACTACCACATAAATTACTGGTATGTGGTAAATCCCACTTTTGTATCCTTTTGAACTCGTTGTATCCGTTGAATGAATGATCGGCAATAGTGTCTAGCGCACGCCACTACACACAAATTCCATTTGATGTGTGCTATCATCATGGTCGATTATGAAGAGGGGGCTTAAGAGTATCATTGCCGCTCCAATTGAGACGATTGCGCAAAAGCATATCATTTGATGCGATTTATTTCCACGCAATGTTATTTATAAAGTCACCAAATGACGGAAATCTGAATTTCACACAAGTCGGTTAAATATCGTACACTACAGAATAGAATAAGATAGATGGGATAAATATACAATAACATTATATAGGTACATTGGCTTCTCCGTAAAATTATGAAATATCTTAAAATTAATCTGTTATGATTAAGTCCATGTTGTAGGTAGTCACTTGGGGTTGATACATCGAAATTCTACTTTCTTATCAGTGCACAGTCGTAAGTTTGAACTGCAACACGGAATTTTACAAGAATCACTTTGAATTAATTTAATTTATCTATCTCTAACACTGATAACAGCTATAATTGGCACTACAGTATCAACAGTATAGTATGACTATTATGACTATACTGTAGTATTATAGCCATTTAGCTAGGACGTCTCGTATCAATCGTAAATTTTTTGCACATAAGTTTTTAACATCGTAAAAAGTGCATGCAAAAATTAAAATTACCGCATCTCGACCAGCTTGGATACCATTTCACTCTAAGGTTTTAAATTTTTCACCGAAGTAACACTTACAACTCGCACCGTTTCCATTTCCACACGGCACGACACATTCACAACAGGAACAAAATATACCGCTCGTCGGGGTCCTGAGGGCGACCTTCTACGCTCTTATAAATATTAGGTACTACTGTCCACATTGTCTCCAGACGTATATACATAGTTTTTATACAGATATCACTATGGTTGGGTAGTTCACACAATGTCTAGTCTTGCGGTGAGTCACGCGGCGAGTCACGATTCGGAGATGCAACGTCTTCCCTCGTTGACGTGGACGGCGCGGCGGTGGGGCCGCGCGCCGCCTGGAAAATATACAAAAAAAATATATTGACAAAAATACATAACCTTCATCAAACTTTGAGAACCAGTTGTTTACCAGGTGGTAGAACCAGGTCATAGTACCTGAGTTCGCCCAGAGCGGTACCACCGCCGCACCTATTTCCACCGTAAAATAATTGTTTTTTAACAATTGTGTTTCGGGCGGGAGGGTGCGGATGCCG
>DWMR01000896.1:0-10742 GCA_018245355.1 Dalla costala | reverse complement strand
GCATTGAAGTCACGTCACGAGTCACCGTCATTCAGCCTGACAATGACATTGAAGCGCGCTTATTATACTGAATTTCGTTTAATGAAAACAGCTGACTGATTTACAATTAAACAATTTAATTCATATCACTAGTCTGAGGCTGAGCATTTCCATGAAATATAATCAGACAGTATGTTATATTCACGTATTCGGTCTCCTGTTCTTAAATATTTGTCTACTACAGTGGGCATAAAAAGATTTTGTAGCACTAACCAATTCGAAACTGTGTTTTCGTTCCCTTCCATAAAATATATTGCCTTATTGAACAGGCTTAAAGTGTACCATCTATATGGAGCCTGTGTATTATTACCGAGTTGCGGTGCTATGGAAATGGCGAATTTTATTCCTGAATATACTTTTCTTACAGCATCCTATATTGGTAAGTGGTTAGTTGTGGTAGTGGTGGCATGGTTTTATTTTTAACCAACTTCATTACAATTATGATTTCCCTTTTACATAATGAGATAGGTACCTATGTTATCAAATTATCTTGGTAATCATTTCTGATCTGTGTATGTATTTACTCGTATATAAGATAACATTCAAACAATAGTATATGGGTGATGGGTAGTTTTATTAAAATAATAATTAATTATAATTTTCTGAATTTTTAGGTTTGACTGGAGCAGCCGTTTTAACACTGGCAAGTGTACCATTTCGGAATGTTATAGGATTTTTATATATAACCGAGGATAACAAATTAATAAAAATATCCTCAGTGAATTTCTGGGGAAATCGAAAGGATAGAATAGTGAAAGCTGATGATTGGACACCCTTGTTAAATGCATCTAAAAAAACAGATGCAATCTATCTAAGCCCAGAACTTTCAGATGGTACTAAATATAAGTTATTTGTTAAATTTGGCAATGTTTTAAACTCGAGAAAAATGGGTGAAGTATTAGAATAAGTGTCATAGTCAGTCTAAATAACTATAATGTCTATTCGTCCTAAGTTTATTTGGAATCTATCAGTGCAATAAACCTGAAACCATGAACTTATAATGTAATCTCACACAGGATCAGACTTATTCACTATTAAGTGTTTACAAATTTCATGGTTGTGTTATTCAATCTATAACTGGCATTTAAACATACACAAAACTAAAATAAAGGTTGTGATTATAGAATTCTTGTAATGTAAAAAAACTACTGAGTGTATTCAACTATTCTATTCCTTAATTACAATTATTATTATTATTGTGAACCCAATTATTTATTACATGGAAACATCTATTAAAATACATGAAAAATCAGCTGCATGTGTTTTATTTCTTTCAAGTGTAATTAATGCTGCCATATAAAAATGGTTGCTATTTTACTTAACCATAATTATTATCTGTCTGTATATACAATTTTATTACACAATTACAACTATACATATGATTTCAATGTTACTCATAACTAAGGGGACAGCAAAGAAGCAAATCTGAAGTATAATGCTTAAAAATTAAAAACATTCAACAGAATGATATTGAAAATCCATCACTTGCCACTGTGTATATTATTCATAAATAATATATCTTACACATATACAGGTCACATTTAGTTATATGAATTTTGATGTTTTGCAAATATTTTCTGAATCCATTGTTCTATTCTATTTTTTTGCTTTGTATATTACAGACAGGTTATCGACTTAACAATAATAATTTTTTCCAGACAGATATCACAAAATGAACATGTGACCTGTATTTTACAAGTGGCAATAATAAAATATATCAGTATTGAATTGTCTTATAAGGTGGTAAAACATTTGTCTTCTGTATATTAAATTGTGTTGGATCTACTTTGCAACAATCTATTTTTATGTAACTTTATAACAATGGCAATGAAATGATACAGAAGTAATATCTGATTTGTGCTACTAATAAGATCTGCATTCAAATATCAATTAGCAATGTAAGTATTAAACTTAATAATGGAAAGTGACTTTCAATTACAATGTCACAAAACTAAAATAAACTAGTAATATAGTCATAATAAGAAGACAAATGTACATACCATTTACATTATATAAATATTCTACAAGTACATTGTTTTATATTTATATTATATAAATTACTAAAGCAATTAAAAAAATAAGTGTTTTTTTCGTAAAGAAATTAATCACAGATTTCTAAGAACAAAAACTTACTTCAAAGCAATTTTACTAACAATGTTCATGTAATAGTTTTTTAATGCAACAGAATTTTACATTGTACTGGAGACTCGGACCTAGGCTTAGTGTAATTATTACGAAAACATGAAATTTGAACATACATAACATATTTCTCAATAGTGCAACTGCATTAAAGAGATTGCAGAAAATTTCCTACTTTTTCTATCATTTTAAACTACATTTCAAACAGTTTACAATACAAATTAAATTTGAACTCATCTATCTACTTTCTTTCAAGTTAAATATTATAGAGTTAAATATTATCAATTAGGCAAGCCAGTGTAAAGAAGTTTTCAGTTTCATATAACAAATAAATATATAAATAATACAGTAGTCAAAGTGCATAATCAAATAAGACTTGCTACTTGAAATAATTGTATGTAGTGTTTCCTGGTGTAACAATTAATCTACCCAAGCCTGCGCGGGCTGGTCAGTAGTGAAGGGACTCACACCATTCCTCTCCATGGCATCAAGCACCTCACACACATGTGCAGCCACATCTGCTCTACTTTGATCTATGCCCTTGATGAAGGGGTGTTCTAATAGCCTGTTGTACTTTGGTCTCTGTGTTTCTTCTTTGATTAGGCTGTAAACAATAAATGTTAAAAACTAAGCTCATATTATATAAAACTAGATTTTATAGAATTAAAAAGAACCACCTCCCATGTTTATGCATATAACTTTTTATAAGAGAGTAAAACCCTCATGCCTAAGAATAAAGCTAGATTGGGTAAAACAGTAGGTTAGTCTATGGACTACGGCCATAGTCATTCCATAGACTCACGCTGCAACAGAGTCGCGGACTGGCGTGTTTTTTTTTCTCCATAGAGATAGTTTAAGAGACTTTCTATCCAACGATAGAAAAGGAAAATTTACGCGGGCGGAGGCAGCAAAGCCTCATGCCCTATTAATAAAATCGCTAATAATGTACCTACCTACTTAATGGCGAAAACGGAAAAATATTGAACTGTAAAAACTGAACTAACAAATCCGGATACTTACCAAGTATTGACAAAGTTGACGAAGTTATTTGAGAACGCGTTATTCTTGTTGGTGAGCCGCGGCGGGTCGCCCTGCACGACCTGCTGCAGCTGCTCGAACACGGACCCCCAGCGCGGGTACGGAAACGCCCCCGTCGCCACCTCCATCAAAGTTATGCCGAGCGACCACACATCTGACCTCACATCATATCCTCTCGCTCGACCAGGGTCAATTCGCTCGGGCTAAAAATGTAACAACGTAACATTACACTAATAATAAAAGGAATTCAATGCAGTCTGATATATTTGTGATAAACCATAAAAAAGTAATATTACACACCTTATATTACTTTTTTATGTTATTATTTTAATTATTAAATTTTATGTCTATGCCTTATGCATATACCTGAAACTTTATATTTGGTGTTAGTTATGGCTTTATGGTACAACTTTTTTGATGTGAATATGTGTACACTATAGAATAGTAAACTAACCAAATTATATCAGCTAAACTGAAAAGCTAAACTAATCACTAATACTAAAAGTAATAATTACCGCCATGTAGGGTCGACAGCCAGCATCCCGTGTCCGCGCTATTGAGTCAACAAGCTTACCAGATATACCAAAATCACACAGCTTTATGTTTCCTCTCCTGTCTAGTAAAATGTTTGATGGCTTCACATCTCTACAAATTAAATTATTTGATTAAAGTTTAATTATCGGCCACATTCATCCATCCATCATTCCATCAGGTCAGCTTTATTATCAGCTTCCATAATTTGTATTCTTTTAATGTCAGTAGCCTGAGGCCTGGAACCTCTGGATTAGCGGAGCCAAATTAGATGTACAAATATTTATTTTAATTAGCTATAAAATTTTAAAATAATACTTGTCTAATAAATAATAATCATGCTGATTACTGCAAAATATTTACCTATGTATTATTTTTAATTTTTCTTTTAAATAATTTAAAGCTTTGACTGTAGCAAGGGTTATTTTCGCTATGATATTTTCAGGTATTCGTGTCTGCATCCTTTCGAATATGAATTTATAAAATTTGTCTAAGGAGGTGTCCATTAATTCCATACAGATCCAACAATCACCCTATAAATAAGAAATACGAATTATTGATATACATACTATATGAATATTGGTGAGAAGGATGGGGATTGGGGGAGCGCTAGGATTGTTTAAATTTAAAACAAAAACCAACTCCTATGAATGATGTCTTTGAAACACTAGCTGTTGGCCACAACTTCATCCACATGAGATTTGATTTTTCTATAACTTGGATCTCTATTATAAAGATGGTGTTCTGTAAAATATTTCCGGGTGGGGTTCTCCCTGACAAATCTCAAGTTCTTATTTAAAACTTTAGAAGCATGCAAAAGAACAGGCACCAAGGCGGACTAAATGGATGTGGCTTCACTGGATGGGCCCAGCGGAAGACAAATTCTTTATAGAATAAATGTTTATTCTTTCTTTCTTTTAAATGCTAGAGAAGCATTATCTGACAGTCAACCTTTATAAAATACAGGATGGTAGTATAAGAAATGATATAAACAAAGTAGTAATGTAATGTTACTATTTGTAACATAGTAGTAGTAGTTGCTGAGATTTTCGTGATTACTGACTGAAATAGTTAAGTTAAGATAATAATACTCACTTCTTTGAACAATGCTCCATAAAATTGTACAATATATGGACAGTCATTGCTTTTCATTACAACTTCAAGATCCATTAGCAACTGCTTTTGCTCTTTCTCATCAACAGTGGAACGAATCCTTTTCACAGCCATTACCCTGTTTGTTCTTCAACAAAAAGATGAGATATTTTAAAATAAATGCAACATTGAAATTCATCATATAAAAATTTCACATATTATTAAATGAGTTAATAAAGAGTAATTTAAACTGGTATCCACCATCTAAATTTCCATTAAGATGGACTAGACCGCTTAAAATACACAGGAAGTTAGTTAAAGATGACCTTTATTGCCATTGATGACTGTGGTGCTTTGACAGAGACCTTGACTGACCAGCTGTGAGTCCTGGCTTTAATTTCCAGATGTAGCGGGCCATTTATGTGACAGATAAATATTTGTATTTAGGTCTTGATTATTTCATTTGTGTTGTTTTTTGTGTCTGCCACCATCAACAGGTAACCCCTTAGTGCAGCAGTGTGAGTGAGAACATACTTTTTACACATTTACACACTTGACTGGACTGGACTAAGTTGCTTAAGTTTATCTTTGGTATTATTAAGTAAATTATGATAGATATAAAGTAGGTGGCTGGGGAAGGACTGAATGTATCCGTCTGTACTGCCACAAGATAAAAATATTATTAAGATAAATAAGTTTTATTTCTAGAATGGAGGTTAAATACTTACTTTCTGTGTACCATTTTATTGACAGCCCCAAATGCTCCCCGCCCAATCTCACCAAGATCTTGCAGGTCATCTGCAGTAAAATCATATATCTCTGTTGCCGACAGCTGAAGTTTTCCTGATGACTGCATAGATGGGTAAATCCTACATCTATCCCTAAAACATAATGATTCATAATTCACAATAACTTCACTGAGTAAATCTTGTTGTTTTGTAACTTTTCAAATTTAAACAAACATTTAACTATTTACTTTTACTGTTAAATAACAGACCTTTTAATTTACAATATTATATTGACTTATGATATTAATAACACCTTTCTGTCTGCAATTACGTGAATAGTGGTTGGACCATAAAACATGAAATGGATCAACAAATATATAACAGTGCATAATGTATGAGAAACATACCTGGTGTTTTCAGGCAAGACATCTCTTATTGTTCTAGCCGGTATTCGAGACCTCTGAGTTGCGGTGTTTGAAAAAGGCATGAACGCTTGACCATCCCCAGAAGGACCTCCGAACGGAAGGTCTAATGCTTTACGTTTTTCGGTACTAAATAAACTTAAATCGGGCTTTGGTAAAGTAGGCCGGCTGGGTCCTGAAAAATTAAATCATTTTAAGAAATGTTTTTCCTTCCAAAACAAATTCTATTGACATATGCTCAGAGACAATGTATGTTTTGAAAGAGCATTTACCTTGATTTGACGACACTTCGCCATTCTTCGACATTTTTAAAGCACACTGCGAGTATGAGACGACCGTTGTAAAGCGTTTTGTACTAAGAATTTTCTATCAAAATCTCCATTGGAACACAAAGATTGTCGTGATCGTTTCCTTTTCATAGGAAATAACAAGAAATTGCTTCACACAAATTATGCATCGTAGGTACAATTGAATACGGGACAAACACAGACAGACAATACAATACACACACCGCACACACGGCACGGCGACGAAGTTTGACAATTGCTTCTGAGTGTTACCATACCATACCATAACATTATTGTTTTATTTTCATAGACAAGCCGTAAAGCAGATGACCGCACACTAATTTAAAAGTCGAAAGATGTCGGTTAGTTTATGTTAACTTTAAGTTGCCGTCCGTGTGAATCTGTCCTATCCTACACCGGTTAACCATCCAAGTAGACCATCCGAATACCTACTGTGTTCATCTTATTATCCGACTGCGTCAGGAGGGTAGGTTATGTTTTTTTTTATAATGATGTAAATACTTTAAAATGTATTCACGCAACATTAGGTTAGATTCTCCACTTAAAAGGCATCTAAACCCTTATAAGATTTTGTAGTGCTAGTCCATAGTTACGCGGTTAGAGTCGATGGCAACTGATCGCCCAAATTAAGCGGCGCCGACCACGCAGGGCAAGATTTCACGAACGTTTCTGTGCTTCGGTTAGGTTAAGCAGTCGGTCACGGTTGTTATCTTTAAATAAGTCCTATTGACTTGTTGAAGGCCTTCGGGTGGCCTAAAAACTTCAGCCACACGTGTTGACCACTAATCCCTCATCTTCGTCGAATTGCGGAAAACTATGCATAAAAATGCAAATCAAACTTACAACCAAACATTGAACCTAATGAAGTATTTTATTCATGCTAATGTAAAACTGTATAAAAAAAACAAATTGATTTAAGAAGATAAATGGTCATAATCCGTAGCAGTTATCCTCTTTAAAAGAATGTAAAACATTTTAGGAATAGGTACCTGAGTACTTTTTGAATTTTTATAGAATAAGTGCTTACATACAACAGGAATGTGCACTTTGTCAGAAAAACGAGCAGATAGAGATAGTTCTGAAAAGGCATTGCTCGCTCTAGAGCGTCTTTACAGACATGCATTCTATTCTAACATTGATATCATTTATATTCTTTTCTCCTATTAGGTATATTAAGTATTACATAAATTATGTACACGCCGGACGCACGCAGGACGCTCAATTAAAGTTATTTTCTTGCTTTCTTTTTTTTCAATAATAATTGTAGTGGCAGTAACTATGCATACCATGTACAAAAAGTCATTCGGAAATTATAGTCACCATACTATCCATCCGCCTCTCCATTTTTGACGGTATCCCTCTTAAACTAATACAAATCTTATGTCAATGCAGAAAGGTCAATTTTGAATTGTATTTTTTCCCAAGTGCACATTTCTGTTGTATGTAAGTAGTTATTAATTCCGTGGTGTTATAGTGGTGTTATAGTGGGGTAGAACTTAGTGATTTATTTTTTCTCTTCTTTTTAATGTAGTCATTGACTTCTTTTTCACCAGTACTTTGCCTCTGTGCTGATTTATAACCAATAATGCCATTATTCTTTGCTGACTGTACATTTGAGCTCATAAAATTCCTGATAGGTGTGATCGATATGTTATCAGTTTGGCCTGGACTTAAATTTGTTTTGTGTAAATTAAAAGCTGAGCCTATTGGCTTAATGTGATCTAATTTGATTGTCTCCTCACCACCTTCACCACCTTGTCCAACTTTGATAAATCTAAAAACAGAATATTAGTTATTATGTAACATAGTTAATATAATATTTTCTGCCACTAGACAATGAATTAAAATAAGTAGGATAAAATAGGTATTGACTTGTGGTAAGACCTTGCATCTATTTCTCCTCTGATATACGGTAATGCACCATAGAGATCCAAAACAGCAATTTTGAACAACACTTCTTGGTTTTCTTGAATATTCAATCCAATCCATGCATTTCCAAGTTTTTCTGTTGGTCTTGGTATAACAATATTGAATACCCTAAAACAAGGTGACAACAAACAGCTATATTATAACGTTGATATCCTTAGGCGGACCAAGGTGACCGACATAGCGCGCAGTTTAAAATTTAGCAATGTGAAGAGGCCGGCTACGTCGTTCAAAGGACACGGTAAAAATGTGGGGAAACTGTTACCGCATTGAGACTATGACTCAGAAAAAAGAGCAACCGTTGCCGTGGACTGTCAACCAGAAGAAGATAGCGGGAAACAGTGGAATTCAGATGGCATAGGACCGGTCTAAGTAGCTGCAGCGGAATTCATGTCCACCACCTTCAAAACATAATGGATGGAAATATACATGATCTCTAGATTACATATTATACTATTATTATACCTACAGTTTTTAGTATAAAATGGAGACCACGCGTAAAAAATAACGGTATAGCCCGTTCATCGAGGAAGGTACATGAAGGTACACGTTACGAAAGTACAAGGTGCCCTGTAGTTGTAGGCCATACAACATTACGCACGCTACGTCCATTGCTTGTTTTCGCCATTTTCCCCATCAAAAACTAGGTAGGTATATAAAAATTTAAATATGTCTAAAATGTCCGTAATGTTATTGACAAGAATGTTAAAGAATCACATTTTCCAAAAGTGTGAAGAAGACATTTACAAACATTGAAAATGTGAGAATGTGGGTACAAGCGACCTGCGAGAGGGATGCGGCGTAATGTGGTGTGTGTGTTTGATTATTAATTGTGACATTGTGAAATTCATAAAATACAATTTCTAACAAGGACTAGGTCTAGATTAGAGATAAGGCATTCCCTCGTTTCAAGCCACTGCAAGCGATACCGCTGATTGCGCTCATTATCTGAATTTGCACAAGTAGTAACCTACCCACTGAAAGCGTGTAACATACCTAGGCCCTACACAATATTTTTGTATCTATAATAATGAAATTGAGATTATCTTAACGTCTTACCTGTACAAAAGCACGCCCAAATGTGTTACACTCTTTTTAGTAACAATACCTTTGAATGTAGCTCCAACATGGGGCTGAAATATAAAATAATCTGCTTGTACTTGAAAATGTAAGTCGGCATTTTCATTTCTCATTGCTCCTACGTTTTGAACGATTCGGAGGTTCTTATAAGTCAAGAGGATACCATTTAATCTGTAAAAGTAAATGTTGATTACTTATTATAATAAGTTTATAGTTTAATATTACAACTGCTGTGTATGACAAAATTTTAATTTATATAAAACTGAACATTAGGGCCCACTGTAAGTTAAGGGTTTCTCTACACAATTTTGCGTTTCATAGTCATGCTAGGTGTAGGTACAATTTTATATATTCACTGTAGGTATATGCATAATTCAGTTCAAATCAGTTTGTTAATAATTTGTTCTCACACTTCGTCAGATTTTCCTAATTTATAGTCAAATGTTTTTTTTATGGATTCCTTGAGATTTCCAAGACACCATGGCGGTAGAGCAATGTTATGGGTGACTGTTTTTTCCACTATACAGGATTTTTTGTCATTAGACAACTGCCGTAACTCCTTCAACTCAAATTTAATTAAAGCCGACATCGCTTTCGTGTTAGTTTAATATGAAAATTATTATTATTTATATTATATATACATTACTATTTTATTAAAATGGTATTCAAAAAACAATATTAGGTAATATCCGATAAGTACATACAAGTTTTAATTTAGACATAAGTTTGTCATAAAAAAAGAAATCAAAAATTGACTCTTGAGTTATTTGGTGGTTGCGAATAGGAACATTTTGAATATTGAGAAAAAGATCCTACTCCTACACCCAGGCCCACACTTTACTTAACCTACGAACTCTGTAATCCTCGAAATTGGTTACGGGTGCTTATTTGTAGATTTATTTTTTATTAGGTCCATGTGTAGATTATTATTTGAGTTGTCAATTATCCTGAAGACTGAAATGGACTCATCATAATCTTTCTAAGTTTGCGCATTCGTTGCGGATAGGAAGGCAGTAGAAAGTAGAAATTATCAGTAGCCACTACGTGGTTTGTTCCTGGCGTGACACGCCTTCGTTTTCCAGTTTAGGCTGAAAATACATTTCCCGATCCGACCGAATGAAATACACGGCACGACACGACATGTTCTTACAATTAGATTTGTCTGAATTGGTGACTTTATGGGCTAGTTGGCGCGGGGTATGTACTACCGCGCCGACAACCTAACGGGCCTAACAGGTTTTGGACCCCTCCACGCTCGACTGCCAGAGGGCAGGCCGCTCCCGCGGGATCACGTAGAGTCGCTTGAGTCGCCCAACCACCTGGGGGATAATAGCCTGCGCCGCTAAGTTGGGTCCGTATTGACACGCACATATCCATACCCCCTTTGCTTATAACAGGGGGGCATCAACGTCATATTATCACCGGGAGATCTCCCCGAT
>DWMR01000895.1:0-10742 GCA_018245355.1 Dalla costala | reverse complement strand
AATCACATATTTGGGTTCTATTCCGTTAATAAAAGCTCCTAATAATTAGTTTTTTTCATATATCTTCAAAGTACAGACTGCGACCAGTTAGAATTTTATTATATGTAGGTACCTATAGATAAGATGACGATTTATGTCCGGCTGCCTGCCTGTCGTAGGTATCCAGCATTTTATAACGTCATTACTGTAACTGTAGGTAGGTAGGTACATTTAGCCTGTAGGTGTGCTGTTGAAACTACAACACTTGTTGGGGTTCTAGCTGCATCTAAGCTTATTGCTACGTTACCCGATTAGGCTCTTGCACAAAATTCGAAATAAATAAAAGTTGCTGGAATACCTACCTACCTACTAGCAAGTATTGGGTAATAATTATAAGATACGGATGCATCTTATCAAAAGATTAAGACTTAATGAATTATACCTACCTAATTTAAAATTGAGTTAATCGGCATTGGTTTACAATAATAATCGTGATAACTATGTTATTATCAATATTATCTGTAGGTAGATGAACAGTACCTACGTATAAAACAAATAACATAAAAAATAACAGTTCTATCGAGCGATACGACCATGAAACAAAGTAAGAACGTGGCTGCTCTCTTGGTAGTGCTGCTGGCAGCGGCTGAAGCCAGCTCCGTTGCCAACAATCTTCCCGAGTAAGTTCATGCTACCTATAAAATAATACATCAGGCGATTGGCTGCAACCCTTACCTATTGACCCACTATAGGGCACGAAGCTCCCCTCAAAACTGAGAAGGCCTTGAGTGTAGGTACTCCACCACGCTGATCGAATGTTTTGAGGCCTTTGTGGCCAACTCAATTGTCGGAAGTTTATAGACCGCTCGGTCTCCGACATGTTAATGGTTAATGACTGTCATGGAACGATCGACCGTCGACTCAGATTGTTATCGTTAGGTAGGTACCTACGTCGTTAAGTCTTATCATCGACGACGCAGACCTGCTGATTTTTGCGTTAAAATAAATAAATAAAATAAAAAATGATCTAATAGCTTAGTATAAATACTTATTTTATACCAACTTACTCAGAAACGGAAAATAAACTTAGTACTTAAACTTAGTACGTAAACTTACTACTTAGAAAAGGACAGGTTTGATCCCTCAAGCAAGCCAACTGCGGATTGGCAGAGTTTACCTACACGCCTTTGAGAGCATTAAGGAGAACATGAATGCAGGTTTCCTTACGAGTTTTTCCTTCGGCCTTAAAGCAAGTAGGTTAGGTAGGTAGGTATGTACCTACCTAAGTGATATATACTTACCTATATCTCTTAATTATCATAATTGCTTTTAAACGCTAAGGTAATAGGTACCTACTTTTTAAAAGTTGGAGAATTTCGAACTAAACTCTTAACGACTCGAAAGGTTATCACCGCTTCTTTTTACAGGTACCTACTTGCTATTGCTACACCGTACTTTTTTGTATTCACCTACTTAGTCCTAAATAAGTAGGTACCTACTTAGATACTTATTTTGCATTTACAGCGCGAGATGGACCGCAGGCATAACGGCCAATGTTAACGACTATGTAGACAATACAGTCGAGATGATCGTACCATTTATGATTGAGAATGGGCTGGAGCCTATGGAGCTGCCTGATGTTGAAGAAGGATTTGAAGTCGTAAGTACCTACCTACTTACATTATCAAAAATTGGTATCTAAGTATCTACTAAACCTAAACTAGCCTATCTACTCTCGCCGTAATCCCTATGTCCAAGAGTTTACACTGTAGTGATAATGTAAGATGCAAACCTATACTTGTACAATAATCAAAACTATTTCGCAGAGACCACTACTGATTACGTACAGCGCCAAACTGAAGATCCACGATGGTTTTATGACCGGCTTAGTCAACGTGGCTCGTTCAGGAGACCAGAAGGTCAACTACTTCGCCAAGATGCTCCGCGTCCGTGTGCAGTTGCAATTTAGTAGACTTGAGGTACCTAACACGATGTTAAAATATAACCATTTCAGAGGGCACAGGGACTCGGAGAAGCGTTAACTACCGGAGGCCTTTGTCCAGCAGTGGACTCAAAAGCTGACGTATGGGTGGGGATGGATCACAGATCACCCCTCTGTTCAATGGATAGGTAGTTCCTCACTCTCACAACATTTTATATACTTATAGAAGAAAATATAAAAAAATGTTTTGGTTGTCTGCCTCTAGGAGACATTCGTCACGCGATAGGTTATGCATATATACCTGACAGCACTTGATGGTGTCCCGTATCTACCTATAGGTACATAATATATATTCATAATGTAAGCTAAATACTACAAGAATAGTAAATCAATTTTAATAACAACTCTATTGTATAATTTTTTTTCAGTTTATTTACAAATACTTGGTCAAAGTAATGAAACTAGGTCCAACTGGAGGCATCGTGGGATCTCTGAGTCGTTTTAGAGTGATAGCCGATATACTAATAGATTTCAACAACGACGAAATTCATCTTCAACAATTCTCACTCACAGATATTGGGTAAGATTAGATAATATGAAAAATACAAAATGTTTTGGAAACTAACATTATAAGTGAAATTCCTATGAAAGTTTATAGATACCTAGTTTACCTATTTTACGCATTACTGTGTTTCTACAATAGGTGGAGCGGCATTCTCTACCAGTCAACCCTTGGCCATTATGAGAACATAGTTCATAGAAAGAATAAAATTAATTATTTCTTCAATTTCAATTAGGTATTGCTTGTCTTCCTGCTAGTAAAGAGTCGGAGTTAGAAGAAGAAAAAATAATTGCTAATTTGGTAAAAGTAAGGTAGAGCGAAGCAAAGCAATTACGTCACATGTTTTTGTGACACTTATTCATTAGTTACATTATATCTAACTAATGAATAAGTGCCACAAAAAGTGTCAGTGTAGGTAACTCTACCTGCATTTACATGTATAATAATGTAAATAATGAAGAAGAGAATATAATAGAATATTCTTTATTTGTAGGTACCTACCCCAAACAGAACTTTACAGAAAAACACATAAAAACAAAAGTATACAAAAGAGTAGGTAAAGAGTACGAAGAGTTACAAAAAGTTATCTGACGTAGGTCCCCGCTCTTCCATAATTGATTAATTTAAATTTATTTATTTGCATGTGAATTGAATGAACAAGTTTTGCGAGTTATGAATAGTTTATTGTTTTCAATTAGTTTCTATAATTTTAACCAAAAACTGACGCATTTTCTACAGGCGGCTGCGCGTTCGTCTCACCGGCAACATCCTCACCGACTGGCTAGTGAACCCCGTCATCCGGACGTTCACCTTGATCTTCAACAACGTCATCATTAAAGTAGTTGAAATCAACATCCGCTCCGCGCTACAGGATGCCATTGATCACGTTAACATCGGCGTCAAAGACTTAATCACTGCTATTGAAGCTCATAATTAGCCAAAATTATTATCATAATCACATTATTGATAAAGATTAATATAGGCGTACCTACCTACTAATGTTGTAAGGAACGAGGAATGTTACTATGAAATTTGCGTCTTGTTATTTCAAAATCCTGTTTACCCTTTTTGTAAAATTATTTCATCCAATCGCAATTAATATTGTCAACCAACCCCAGGCATAGGGTAGGTTGACTTGGATTTTATGTTCTATAAAATCAAGCTTGAACACTATGTTGTAATAGAAAACAAGTTTTTTTAAAATGTTTATCATACCTTAATAGTTTTTTTGTCTGATGTAAGTGATTTTTACGATATCTAATAAGTATTCTCGTAAAATATAGAAATAGGACAAACGACTAAGCTGAAATTTGGTTAACCATCCCCGGTCTCCCCTGCTCTTAGTAATTACTCTTTAACCGACTTAATTTCAAAATAAGGTTACAATTTGGTACAGTAATGCAAGTGTAACTGGTTCTTGTGGAGATGGAGACACTTCACACCATGCGTCTTTATCGTCTAACTAAATAATCATTTACTTTGTAGTAGGCCTGTTTGTAAAGATTCTGTTCGATAATTAAATCAAAATAAAACAGAAGGACAACATCCTACTCCTTTCTGACCGGAACACAATTGTTGCAAACCAACCATTTTTGGTTCTACCCTCGCATCGGCTGGTTTTATAAGGCCTCTACGCCTACCGTCTACCAAAATTACGCGATAAGGGTTCCTAACCTTTGTTTTTCTTTAGGTATCCAGCAAAGAGGAAACGAATAAATAAAACAAGTATGTCGCATGTGCGTGATATTTAATTTTCTCTGAACTTATTTAGGTACTCAACGAGAATTCTGCGCTGTTCAAGTAATGCAAAGTTTCACTTAACTATATATGGCTAATGTGCTCAGTTTAGTAATTATGACTAAAGTTCACGTATGTGATTAGCATGTAAAAGTACAGTTTCTTCATTTATATAACGTACTTAATCAAACAATTGTCCATAACTGTTGTACAAAAGTACTTAATTAATTGCATTATCGTATTTAACAAGCTATTATAATTACATCCAGTCAGTGTAAAAAAAAAGTGGATTAGATACTAAAGACGATCGTTGTTTCGTTTTACTTTCTAGGAAGATTTTGCGAAACACTAATACCTAGAACCAATTGGAGAAGCAAGCGATACCTAAATCATGAAGATGAACATGAATCCTGATGAACATGAATCCTGATGAACAAGAATCCTGATGAACATTGTCACAAACATGTCACTTTAATATGTAGGTATAAATAATAACAATACTTGGGAACGTCAAATGTGTGAGCATGCTTCTATCCACTAAATAACAAGGCGTCTTTACAATAGGTAAGGTACATAACAACGTTTGACTTCTAAATCCCAAAAGGCTTTGATTTTGATGTTGTTATCTACTACTTTGTTATTCATACATTTCTGCCATTAATTGATGAAGATGTGATTGCATTTAATATTATCGTAGCCATTTATGCCATGTGTACTTCCTAACTAAATATGAGACCGCTCGGATAGCAGGTCAACACGCAACATGCTTTAAATAATTATTTTAATTTAGAAAACAAACAGCAAAAGTAGTCACATATCAAATCAAAACTTAAAAGGCTAGTTAGTATAAGAGGTACAGGTAAGGTTACATTTATGCATTCTGTAATTAGTTAAGTAATATTAAGAATATGAACTTTTGAATTGTGTCGGACCTTTAATTTTTTTTAAATACCTAGGTACTGTAAATGACTAGATGGAAGATCGAAAGAAAATGATTCATTATTATAAGCAATTAATAAGATGTAGACATATTGCGTTCAGAGCACGCAGATGATACTTTATCATCAATATTCGTATGATAATAAATTGGGTACAATTAACCGATAAAATATAGTAAAATAATCAAATTAAATGCAAATACTTACAATAGGGGGCTTAAACCCTTACCCTTAGAAATGTTGTTTCGCTGTAACACTATATTATGTAGTGGTAATCTATAGAAAATAACTAAATAGATTTTAATTACAGAATGAATAAACTGTAACATGGATATAAGTGTATTTTTCGTTACGTGCGTTTATTGCCAGCTTAACAATATAAAATTTCGATCACAGACAAAATTACCAATTATTATTATATTATTATGAACGCTTTGACTTTGCGCTTTCAATGTTTTTTGAAATATAAAATACTAAAGTTATCAATATAATAGGTACTCTAATATAATATAATAGTAAGATTATTCAAAGCTGAAACAACCTGTTGTTTTGTGATATCAAGGCAACAATTCGAAAATCATGAAGCAAACAACTTTACACAAGATGGTGACTTAAAACTATGCATTTAAGGACTTAATTCAAGTGGCAACTTACGTACATTTCCACATAAAAATTACCTATATATATGTATATAATATAATCTCCGCCATTCCACCTAGCGTTCATGAAAGTCTAGTCAATCTTGAAGGATCGAAAGTGTCCCAGTTTTCCTTTTGAAACTGCATATTATAATGCATGCAATATTGAGCGATGTTAAGGGTAGGTAAGGTTAGGGTTAGGGTTAAGAGACTGTTAGATATTGCCGGGGTGTTAACAGGTTGTACGTTTATTTTAATTTGTAAGTAAAACGAAACCGAACAAATGTATGTCAAAAGTATTTTCCCTAAATCAAGTTAATACAAACATCAAACTATAAAAATAAAGTGTCTTAGTAATTCTTCATCCGGTGACGCTATACCTAATTATCGACAGGGGCAACAGCATCTGTCCATTAAAAACATTACCCATATTATTCCATTGATCGTTCTGCGGCAGGGCGCAACTACTCAGTTCAACTAGTTGGACCATGGGCCTTTGGGGGGGCGCTGGTCCAACTACTTTATCTGTTGGACTACAACTCCACTAGACCTGTAGATAGTTCCACAGCTTTGAACATGGTTTATGGGATTATTACAATACCTATCATTGATAGGCTATCAAATGAAAAGTCTTGGTGGTGATAACAGAATAATTAAAAAAGTATAACTTAACACCTTCAGTGTTAAACAAATGAAATTGTCTGTTCTGTATTCTGCGTCTTTGAGTTAAAAAATGTTGCAAGTTGTTATTAAATATATTATAGAAATACGTTAAAATTTTATTATCTTATGTGTCGTACGGTTGTACCTACTTAGGCGTAAAATAACTATTAAATAAAAATAATTCAAATAAAAATTAGGTAGTACCTAGATACTTATAGTTTTAAGAAATCCGATCCTTTTATTGTTAATTCGTTTTTCTTTTTTATTAGCAGCCATTACAAAATGTAACAAGCTATTTACTAGACCTTAGGTGGTAATAGACCTTAAAGTATGAATAAGTATTAATTTACATTATTATTTAATTTACCATTATGTGCCGGCCAACATTCTAAGCATATCGGTAGCTATCAACTACAGTAACAAAATCTTAATAAATGCGGAGGATTGACCTTATTATGACTAAAACAGTGTTATGTTCTAAATCTAGAATAGAAATGTACCTACTTAAACTCAGAAATACGATGTGTTTAAAATTGCTGCAAATTATTATATCCATGGTATAATGCGAGCGAGTTGAATTTAAATACAAGTATGAAAAAAAAACAACCCAAAAGCCCCACTGAGTTCTTTGTCATATGTTTATTGTATGTTTTGACACTAATTTGTACCTTTTACAGCTAATTATAAAATTTAATAACTTAATTGCGTAATCATATAACTGGATATTCTCTGGGTCTATTCTATTTCGATCAAGTCATACGATATACTTATATATTATTTTCTGAACAGTTTAATTCACTTATTTGTCAATAAATATGCCATAGGGCATGCCATGGTCTTTTGTGCTTTTCATGGATACTTGCAACCAATCTCCAGTATGATTGACAATACCAGTTAGTTCTGTCTGAATTCATAGATCCCCGTTCCTGTTCCACGAAACTGAGATGGTCTTCTCGTGTATTATTGAAAAAGCACATCTTTCCGGCTAAAACACAAATTTCTTCAAAAACAAATACTTAGGAAAAAACTGGTGTGGCGGTTACCTATAGTCCCCAGAGCGATCATTAGGTACTGGTTATACCACCGACCACAGTCATTTTTGTAGGCTTTCCAAACTTTGAAAGTACCTACCTATAAGTAATATTTAGGGGGGCAATAAGTACCTCAAATGAAGAGAGTTAAGAAAGTGTACGAAAGCAGGAAATATGAAATATATGCCGCTAATTCGAATATTAGACATAAAATATTACCTACCTGAGGACGTTATTACATTGAACGTAAATGGCGGAAACATCTACCTATTGAATTCCTATTTCAATAACGTAATATCTTTTTATTTCTTACCTATGTGTTATTACTTTAGTAAAAGCGTTTTCATAATAGGTTTCTAATTAAAAAAATCAAATAAAAATATGTACAACCATCTTTGCCTTTTGGTTACATAGGAATGATGAAGGTAGTTTAGGTACAGGTAATATCTATGAAATACTAAATCTACAAAAGCAAATTTCTAGTGTGCTCGGCATATATTATAGTAGTTATAGCAAAGCAACGAACATTATTCATTACATAGAGATTGAGATAAGTGTACATACTAACTACGTCTCGCAATTGACCAACTTACAAACCTAGATCTACCTAGGTAAGAATATTCTACAAAGTACAATGCGAATGAAATCAATAAACAGTTAATTTTGTGATGAATAAATTTCCTTTTCACAGTGGCGCTATTTTCCATCGTGGCCGCAAAATGGTCTACTTGATCACTACTGATTTCATTAGAAAAAGAATTTTCAAGCTGTTGAGTTTGTGAGCTAGTTGACCAATGTAGGGTACAATGTAGGTACAGGCCGCTTCATTAAATATACAATTGTATTGTAAAATCTGCGAGCTAATTAAGAATAAAGGCACGGGATTGCACATAAAATATTAGGTAGAGACGATAAAAAAGCCACAATAAGTGGTTCGATTTACATAATAAAGAACACAAAGAGCCAAAGCTAAATCAAATCGGTAAACGCTTAATGTAAAGTGCGATGTGAACATGGAAGCCGTAAGAGCGGCCCAAATAATTCTATTTACAGATGACTATATCAGTAGATACAAAAACGTATACCTACTTAATAACAAAATGCTATCCGCATAATAAAAACGTGTGCACGCCGGCTGCCGCGCCTATGGACGTCGGCGGCGTATCATCTGTACAATACCTACTTACATTGTTTTTCGTAACAAAGCGTGATAGTAAATTATCATCTATATAATAAAATATAGTTATTATACAAATTAATTATACTTTGGGTAGGTATTCAGCTTCCAACAAAATACTAACGTTAACAACAATATAATAAATACATCTGGTACCGAGGACGTATGCCTAAAATTGGATATAAGCATTGAAGTAAATATTTACTTCAATGGATATAAGCTGTATTTATTTAATACCCTAGTGCGGGGGTGTGAGTGTGTATACGTTTATTTATTTATTTAATTTAATTGGTAGGCAGGTTTTTTAGTTGTCGTTTGGCCAGCCCTATGATTTATAGGTATAACTTTAAATTTATTGCTTGCTTCCACGGTTGATGACAATATTTTTGTGGATACCTATTATAGAAGTGAAAAAAAAGATTTTTATATTCAGAATAATATATCAAAAGCATTGGTATACAAATGAACCATCAAAGTCGTATTGAATATTTTTTTAATGCCGAAGCAATACTGTACCTATATTGGTTTTAACAGGGCTATTTATTTCCATTAAACCTTAATATATTGTACGTTTCATTATTGCTTACATTGATATATTTTTGGCAATATATATCTTAATCATAACGTTCGTAACTAGATTACAATTAATAAAAACTTAAAACTTAAACTTTGAGCCATTTGGAAATGTATTTTTTTTTATAAGAAATGATAAGCAAACTGAACTTTGTTCATTTGTGCCGGTTTACATAACCCTTAAATAAGTAGGTAAAAAACAATTTTTTTTTTGTACCACGCTAAATTACGAAAACATTTATCATGAAGTCTGTTAAAAAATGTAATAAGGTGAAGAATTAAACGTTTTAAGATTTTACTGTGACTTCATAAAAACAAATTTTGCCATCAAATTACCTATTCATAAACTCACCGTGTAATATGAAGAGCATGAAATAAAATATTACTAGCTTTAATTTAACATTATGACAAAGAGAAATATGACAGGGAGGATTAAGCAGGAGAAATACAAGCGAACCAGCTCATTCAAGATTTTTAAATATATTTTTTTATTTTAGTTCATTATTAATAATTGATTATTTATTTAAACTGCAAAACAAATAGGCAAATTGATGGCAATGGGATCCTATAATGGTATGTCAATAAGTCAAGTGATCTTCATAAACGCACTTCCACAAGGAGCATATCAAATTGATTTTGATCGAAGTGATAGAGATATTACCTAGCTACATGTAAAGGCAAGGAGCAAGGACGGGTAGAAAGCGTTATTCGTTTACTCTCTTCTGGAAATACAGTTCACGATATTACGTAGTTTCTCAGTCTTATAAACTTCATTCTGTATAGCTGAGATTTAAAATTAACAATATTTTTTAGGTTATTCAAAAGTTCAGATGTACGGATGTTCGTGTACATGAGAAGAATTTGAGAAAACCGTCAGATAACGCTATTGTACACTCATTACAAATAATTACTCGTAGTAATGTAAAAATGGCTTCTTCGACCTGTAAACTACAAAAAAATTAAAGCACCCAATTCGTCCGCCAATTATTGCGTATCCAAACACTCATTATATTAATTTCACAATAGGTATACTAATCATGCGTGTACTTTCAAACGGCTTCAAGTCCAATTTCGTTCGACCCTATCTTGGACATTTTCTAGTGTAACTTACTACGGGAATCTTCACGAAATCGTATTACAAATGGACTCTGCTCGAGGGGCAGTACGGTGCCCGCTCAAAAGATCGCGAGGACGTGTTAATTTAGTTATTAACAGAAGTATAAAATTGGTCCATGCGTGGGGTCGGGCGCATCAGAGGAAGGTCCGCGCGTCGTCGCGCCGGGCGGGCGAGACGCGCCGGCAGAAGTGGAAGCGCGCGCGGCGAGCGGGCGCGGCCGGCGGCGCGGCGAGCGGCCCGCAGCCCGCCAGCGACCCGCACGAGGCGGACTCAGCGAGCGAGCGCGCCGACGGCTGGGAGCGGAGAGCGCTCGTCTCGCCTGCCTCGCACTACCTGCAAAACATTTTGAAACTCGGATTGTATATTCTTTTGCACGCCTCACAAC
>DWMR01000894.1:0-10746 GCA_018245355.1 Dalla costala | reverse complement strand
CCATAAAGCGAATCGCGCGTCAATGATAAAATTTATACAGACCACAAAGCGTTATAGATTATTTTTCCGCTCAATGAGAGTGTACCGTCTTTGAACCTAATATTATTACAAATAGAGATCTTATCAGAGTTATCAGCATTTAATGATTTCTCTCCGACTACGACTCTGTGGCGCATTGGTTAGTGACCCTGACTGACGAGCTGTGGGTCCCGGGGTCGATCCTCTTCCGGAGCAGACATTTATTTCGCAGATAAATGTTTGTACTCGAGTCTCGGGCGTTAAATTGTGTAGTTTTATGTGTGTTCGCCACCCGCAACACAGGAATCCTAGTGCGGGGTGCGAGTGTGTAAGCGTTTATTATTTATTTCTTCTAGATAACTTTAAGAGCGTTAAACTTTCGCATCCCTCTCGCTCGCATATTGTAACATTTACATCAGCGCTATTAATAAACTAACAAAATTAAACATCTCTAAGGCAATTTACGTTACACATGACTATTATATTCCTTCAATATTAATAATTTCGGTTACGCTTCTGTTATTACACAGGGTGTTATTAGAACTGATTCCAAGAAAACCCCAAGTGAAATTTCACTTAAGTAATTTAATATAATGGAATTTCGACCTAAACCCAACTTCACCGCGTAGATGAGACGTCCTCTTTGAGTTTTAATTGTTTGTAGAGAATCTTCGGTCGCTCCAACATTTTGACAGTGAAGTAATATAATTTGGGCGTATGACTATCATTGTACCTAAATTGAATTCGGAACATTCGCTCTTAGAATTATCCATGTCTCAATTGCCAGCTCAGTAGCTTTTGTGATTATTTAAAGGTGTGCATAATAATAAGTAGGTACCTACTACAGAAGTGGCCTATCTTAAATATTGTTTTGGTTTTGTGACCGGTAATATTATATTATATTATAATCTGACATAGAAATTCCGTAAAATTGCTAAAAAGTTCAGACACAATAGTTTTTTATTCTGTCTTGTTTCTAAAACTTGAGGTTTAATAATAGGTTAATGTATGAGCATGGCCTTATCTATGTGTAGGTGAACGAGTATGAAGTGTTAAGCTTTCCACGTGCTATCCTAACTTCTAAAATTGTTTCAGATCCACCAGTTGTATCACTGTCACTGGGAAGCACGCTAAATCCTCACGACATCAAGGAAGGAGATGACGTGTACTTTGAGTGCTCCGTGCGGGCAAACCCGAGGGAGCATCGGATATCCTGGTATCATAATGTAAGCATATTTGTCGCGACAGTTTTTGACAGTCTCCAGGTGGTAGAACCAGGTCATAGTACCTGAGTTCGCCCGGGGAAGTACCACCACCGCACCTATTTCCACCGTAAAGTAATTGTTGTGTTTCAGACGGAAGGGTGCGGATGCCGGTTACACTTACAAGATGCACCCACCTTAGTCCTCACGGGTAGCAAAGGAACAAGCAAAAAGGACAAATACTAACGATTACTAAGTGGACTACTAATACTTACTAACAGGGCTGTCACTAACAGTCCTAACACCCGTAGTCCCATTACTAACGAATACTAATGAACTAATTTTCTTATTAACATCTTATACTAACAGGACTAACTAATGAACAGTCCCTCATACAGTCCTATTCCAGGCTTGTCAAAAATGTCCATGGGTGGCAGCGGTTGGTGGGACTGCAAGCTCGTTTGCTAATCAAATGATATAATTTAATAAAAGAAAAAAAAAACGATGTTTTTGTCCGCTAATAAAAGATTCTTATAAATTCAAACAGTAAAAGGTGAAAAAGGTTTCATCAAATTTTCAGTATACATAAAGATACATACAGAAAAGAAATTGCTTGCTGGAAACACCTAGTTATGAATAAGAAGCATTTTTCAATTTCTAATCTAATATAGTTTAAGTTATCAAATTATAGAGGTTGATGAAGCGAATTGGCTTTGCGGCGAGGTCTTTAACTGTAATTTCTAAGATCAAAGCTACGAGTACCTTAGCGGATGCTTTACCAGCAAATAGCTCTGTAATTTTATTTAGCTTCTGCTCGTACTAGTTATATAGTTCGTGCCGCCTACAGGTCTTTTAAATAATTATGGTATCTAAACTTAGCTTGACGTTTTACATTACATAATTATTGTAACGATAGCTTGGTTGGCGCTTTACTTATTCGATCGTTCAAGGCAATTGAGAGTAGTGAAACCTAAATTCTGGCAGTAATGGACGAATTAACGTATCGTAGATCAGTTGTAAGCCTACCCTTTTTAGAGTTCCGTAGGTACCTCAAAAGGAAAAACGGAAACCTTATAGCATCAGTTTGTTGTCCGTCTGACTGTCTGCCTTTTTCTCAGGAGCGCGTGGAGGTATCAAGTTGAAATTAATATCCAATACAATGTCTGCAATTCCTTGATGCTGTGAAAAAATCAAACTTCAAAGTTAACGCAATTAAAAGATAGTTACGACCGTTTATACCGTATATTTTGACACTCGCAAGAGGATCAAAACCTAAAAGGGTACTTACCGTTGATCTAAAATCACAAAATTTGGCAAGAAGCAATTTCTTGTAGCACAAGTAAAGGAACAAGTGCGAAAACCGAAAATTAACTATTAACTTATTTGCCGTTGGTAATTTGACCGCGCCTTATGTCCATGTATGGGGAGGACCGTTTCCAACGGCAAAGTTAGTTTTGTTACTCAATTCAGTCTATCTTACATAATATCTACAAGTTTGTAGGGAACCCTCGGTGCGCGAGTCTGACTGTCACTTGGCCGTTAATTTTACTTTGTATATTTAGTGACGATAATAATTACATATAATTTATTGTGTACAGTATTATAATAATGGAATGTACGCTTGACTTGACTCTCTAACGATGCGTTTTGACAAACTCCTTCAATTACAATTATGGAACATTCAACGACTATTTACGCCTGACTAAACTTTATGGTAAGATAAACATTGATGATAAGAGGAAGCGATGTGGCAATGTTCTGTAGGTGTTTCTGCGTAAACGAGGGAATCTTTGCAGTTGATAAAACATATATGGTACGGTGGAATGGTAACATATTGTTAAAATACAACCGTATACATGTTTGGTTGACGACTGAATGCACTTTTGATGGCACATTGAAAGTGCCCTAACAACAAACAAATATGTAATTCTTCGGGTTTTTTTTTTGATAAATTAAATCCTTTGTTTTTTTTAGTCAGATTCGCATATTAGCAAATCGCGGAAATCAATAATTATGACATTATTTTTCAAACTAGCCATTTACCGCTACCGCTCGGTGCTTTTTATTGCACTAAAGCCCTACCTTCATATGAATCGTGACACGGTTTCGTGACCTCCATAGTGATTCACACGAACATGAAACTCACGAATACAATATACTTACATAATGTTGCTTACACCGTAAATAATGTAATGAATGAAACAATGGAAATGAATCAAGAAATAAAATGTACTTACCAACACAGCAGGAATAATCATTGCTTTATCGTAATATTCATTGACGTACTTACACATTAATAAAAAATTGTAGAGGTATTATAATTTATTTGTTGAAAACGAGTCAATTCTTTATTTCACTTGCTTCTAAGGGCTTCCATCAACGTTTGTGTAACTCGCTAACACTACGTAATGGGTAATGAGAGAAAGAGAGAAAGAAAATGTGTGTGCGCACCACTCTCTCTTGCTCCTACAATGCTTCTAGGTCTAACATAACTCCTTCTCTTTCTGTCTTTACCAATATATCTCCCTCTCAACTTCCGTTCGCCTCGCCCGATCACACTTTTCGTAACGCACCCGTCACGCTTTCATCAGTTTACTCCCCAAACCCACCGCGCGTATAGAAGTTTTACTTCAAAAACTATATCAAAGTCAATATCAAAATCAAAATCGAAATACAAATCTAAATCTTGAACGTTACGTTACAGAACGTTACACCACGTTTTTTTTCAGAGATAAGGAACGACGTTCCAAAAAACATACATTTTACGCGAGCTTCCCGCGGACTAAACCTAGTTATTCATATAAGCTGAACTTAAAAGCATACCGTTATAACATAATCAACAACATTAAGTTCTGCACTAGAAGCAATTGCAAATTAAGTAAATAAACATTGTATCTTGTTGATTATCCTCGATAAATGAATAAAATAAATATCACAACGAAGCAATCTCCGTTAGTGTAATCAGTCTGTATTAATTTATGTCACAGTCACAGAATAATCGGATTTGCTGCTGACAACGATTTCCTTATCCTCATAATTCTCCGTGTAATTCCATTATGTTTAGTGTGTTTTAGCTTGATGCGTTTATAATTCGGCTTGTGTTAATCGAATCTGATCGACAAAGTTAAGCAACAATAGGCGAGCTTGGAACTAGGATGAGCTGGTGGCAAATTTTCAGTGGCCCCGGCTGTTATCAAAGGATAACTGTCGTTAAAACTTATCGGAAGCCTTCGAGCAACATAATGAACTTTCGATATTTGCCATTGACTCCTTCGCCAATTCGAACGGGAGCATGGTGATCGGGTATGATCCGGACTCCATCATTTGTGAGGAGAGACCCATGCACTGAAGTGTTCTAGGTTCATTGCAATATATGTTCTAGGTTAGCATCAATCTTACCAGCAACCAAACACCATTAAACAGCTACTAAAGCTGCTTAAGTAATCATTGGCGTGTTTGAGACTTTGTTACAACTTTGCATTAAATTAAATTTGATTTCTGAGAATTTAGTCAAAGTTTCTATCCCGCTTTATTCAAAGCATTATCTTAGAGACCTTACCCCAGTTTCAAATATCATATCAAACTTTACTAATTCAACAAATTTTGTAGCACAGTATTTCGACAGTTATTTGATTATAAACTCAATGATTACAAACAATCTCCATGGTTCTGAATATCTATGAAGTATGAACCTTCGATTTGCCTTGAAACTGGAAATTGAACAATTTAACTGAATCTTAAGATATTGTTCACTGAGCCAAATTTTATGCTTAACGCACCAAACATGCATTGGCTTTATCTAGGTATCTCCTATATTTCCACAAACTTTTGCTTTCATCCCAAAATAACTTAGCTTGGCTGCGCGGTTTTCTAGGCTTTCAGCTAAGACGATACAAGTAGGTACGCAAAACGGAGAAATGCCACACTTCAAATATTTTAGAGATAGCTGTTTTCGCAACAAATATTGAAATAGTGAGTCGTAGTAGGGGCCTGTAGTCGTAGCATTAAGCGAATAATACTTTCGACTAGTATTTTCGAAACAATTCCACATTATCAGCTGAACATATTGACAATGGCACAATTTAGGCCAAACGAGGGGAGTCAAGAAATCTCGGACATGCAGATTTCTACGTTATAATTTCTTCAACCGTTAAAGTTAAACATCAGAACATCAAAGTTAATCGAAAGTGTATGTAGATAGATAAATAGTTAGATACTAGGTACACTTTATTGTACACCATCAAAACACAAAACCTGTATTGGGAGGTCCTTCGTTCACGCAGCCTCGGATCAACGGTTGGACGTGACTTTTTGCATAGTTTGAATTAATAGGCTACTTTTAACATCTCCCCCAAAAGATATAATTGGAGATGAAAGCTTGTTCGTGGACTCTTGCGAACAAGCTTCCTAGTCCTAATCAGTATTAATAACCCGTTATTTAACAGGACAAGCCAGTACTCCACAACGTTGTGTCTGGCGTGATTGTGAGCACCAAGTCGCTAGTGCTGCAGAAGGTGACTCGCGACCACGGCGGGGACTATAACTGCCGCGCCACCAACGCGCTGGGCGAGACCGCCAGCCAGACAACGCATCTTAGTATACAATGTAAGTAAACGAGCTTCCATATGGTATACACTCCTGACATGGAATTCTTCAACAAAACGTGACTTTTAGGCCGGCAATGCACCCGTGATACCTCTGGTGTTTTACTTGTGGCAACACCAAGGCGACGATCGTCACTTACCATTAGGTGACCCAGCTCAGTATGCCTGTTTGTCGACCTCTGGTATACAAATATGTCAGTACTATGTATGTTTTGCGTTGGTGTGCCATGCGGCTTGTGTCAATCTTTACTGATCGATAGGGTAAAAAAACTTCAGGGGTATGAGGTGGATGGGATGCTAGTGCAAAAAATGTATAAGCGCTTCCCCACTGCAACGGCAAATACGCTTCAGACCTTTCTTAGTTATGAGGAGAGACGCGCGCCCAGCCATGTAATGCTAATGGATAGAGTAGCCAAAAACAGACAGCATCAAGTGGATCTTTCGTAAGGGCTTCATATTCAGAGTGACTTTATTTTAAAACGAGATACATTTTTAAAACCTAAAATTGCCTTCAAATATTTTTACAAATATAAGCTCTCTCGTTTACTAATACTCGCTTTTAACCCTCGAGAACGTAGGTATTGAAACGGCCTGGCTCCAAAAATTGCAAAAACATTTCACTCTGGCAACTTGTTTCTAAAATGCCAAGTAGAGTCAAGTATATTTTTAAATTTATTGCATGTTTATGAAATGAATATTACATGAATTCATTTCATAAACTTGCAAAATTATGAAAAGGAAGGATACTTCACATATAAGTAAGCACTCGGAGGATTCTATGGCTACTTGCTTACTTAGTCAGTGACCTGGGGTACAATTGGATTGACTAATCCAGCAGTCTAATTAAGGAGACCACCACGCTCCACCAGTAGGTACGTATTGGTGGAAGGGTAATACCATGTGGATAGGACTTATCCTATTGTAATCTTGCCATCTGGCATTAAGTATGTCCTTTGTATCCCCTAGTTTAAGGTGTTGCATAAACTTAAATAAATCTTCTTCATGCCTAGAAATGTCTCTTAAGGAGGCATCAACATAACTACAATATTATTTACATTTAATTTATGTTAAGAAAAAAAAAAAAAAATCTCTGATGTAGCCCAAAAAGCCGCCATGCCTTAATGGGACTAGACTAGACCGAAAACGTTTGACGTTTAGTGAGCAGGGGGCTAAAGCCACCACAGGTCGGGTCCCACAAGGCATGAATCAGCAGCGTGGCCGCACTATACGAAGGTGGACAGACGAAAATGACTCATACGCGAAGGGTTCTCGAATACAAGAACTAGACCGCCAGCAACCTCGAATACAAGAACTAGACCGCCAGCAATGAAAGGGGGGAAGTGAGGCCTTTGCCCGGCAATGGGGCATAATGGGGCAGTAATATAATAATAATAATAATAATTAAACATAGCTATAAACTGCAGAACCAAAAGTAATATATACCTACTGTCTGTCTCTATTTCTTTCTAAATACTCGCCAAATGCTAACTAGAGCAAAAGATACACCTAGCGATATGGCGAGTAGCTACGTAACGTTATTTCGCATTCATTTTTCACTGAAAGCGGAAGAACTGCAAGTGAGAAGATAAGCGGTGTGAAAAGTTAACTATTCGATAAAACGGCGAACGTATTCTCGACTGAAATGCACAAACAGAACCGTACTTTTATGATCGAGAATTAAAATTCTGATTTGAAATCCTGCAAAAACTAGATAGTGGATTGTTTTTTTATGGAAATACGATAGTGGACATACCGTCCACGTGGTTTTATTTGATTAATGCAGTGCATGAACATCGTTAATTAACCTCAGCTAGGATCTCGGTCCTATTGGAAGGCGTAAAGAATAATAATATTTTTGAGGTGGATTTGAGTAAGTAGATACGTGGTATGGTATGTGTTTAGGTAAGTGATTAACCGCATTCTACTAAAACAACGTTATTAAGTCTTTTCGTCGCTGTGAATCTAAAATCAAATAAGTTTCAATGCGGCATTTCTGTGGAATTTACATTTTGAGTTGACAAGGAGGGACGGAGGACGGATTAACGGTATGGGAACTGGAATGTTTGCTTGAGGAAAGAAGGTAAAAGATAGGTAATTAGTTAGTCCTGTTAGTATTAAGTAGTACTTTTATTTAAAAATATACAAATGGTGCGGACATAGTCGCAAATCAACTAGTTATAGATAGGTATATGAAATTCTGAGTTGTTACTAATGTTCGTAAGTACAAAATAAAGGTCATAAAAATATGCCCCTAAACAGGATGAGCGATATTTACGTCAGGAAAATGGAACGAAAAATGGAACAAAAAATTAAGCACATACGTACTCCGAAGAAAAAGCATTAATAAATATATTAAGGACCTTCTGCACATGTCTAACAACCCATTGAAAGTTAGATAATGGATCCCTTAGCAGTTCTTGAGCGTTACCTACATCGTTTATTCTCATACATTCGATACTTTCCGCTACGAAATAAAGCCCATAAAACCCTTATAGCCTAAAAGAGTCCCTCCCTTCAATATGAAATAGGCAGATAAAATAAAACGCCTCAATAAGTAAATTTTGTTGAAGATTGCTTTCCCAATTCCAAATTGGACGAGTCTTTTTGCTCTCCATTATCAACAAAATGTTAATAAATTGTATTTCATCTCCGGAGAGATCTCTAATCGTTTGCGACTTCCAAATCAATCATTCTCGGAAAGCCCGTAACGAAGATTTGTAACAGTCAACGGGGTGAAATGGAGAAAATCTATTGAACGACGGATCATTTGTTTTTCTAGCAGACATGACGAGATAAATAAAATATAACGTGTTTGCTTTGGGCCTATTCGGTAGGTGATATATTGGCAGCGTTGGCAAAATGTCGGATGCTAGGGTTTTCGTACTTGAGCCATCTCGTTCGATAGCCTACAATTTACTCGATCGGCTTTAGCAAATACCGGTTCTAGAGGGTTCGCTTTCTGCCGAAATTTGTGTGAGTTATTGAAGTATCGAAAATGCATCAATCAACATTGAGCTCAAACTATGATATCCTCGAGGGATTCGTGAAAGTTAACAGTAATGAATGCTCCAAATAGATTAACATCTGTTTGCGAACTGTTGAGTGAGATTTCTAAGGGGTGGGAATCACCGGTGGGGCATCAATCACGTGGGTCGGAGCCGCGTGGAGATTTACGCGGCGTCGTCGCCTAGACCAGCCGATCGGCGACAAATGTGCGCTTTGTTCGCCCCCTATTTGTTACCTTACGCTCTCCGCCTTTGTACCATTCACTTGCGGGTGATTTGCTCGCGCCTTCTGATCGTGATCTGTGTGTACCGCTACAAATCATTCCGTCGGGGGAAGTTCGTGTTAATTAAGCTGTACAAATATCTATGAACGGTAAAAGACTTGAGTGTTACATTAAATTAGCTTACACATTTCATATTCCCTCACAGTGAATCTTGAAAGGGGTTGCTTAACGTGAGCAAATATTTGAGAGTTTAATGAAACTCTAAGGCAGCATCGGGGCGCAGTTTTGTAAGTGGATACGTAAATGAATCACAATTGCCGAGTGCGCCAGCTGAAGGATGCCGGTTAAGCGTACATTTGTATTTTGTTATGATTTAACGAACTGAATTCGGACTCTCTTTCAGCTTACAGTTAATCATGCCAGTCCTAATGAAACATTGTAATTAATTAAGCTTGTTAGATAAATATGAAAATGAATGCCAGGATTTATAAATGAAGGCAAATTCATTTAAGAGAGTAAACGGCTATACTCACGTTGGTTTATCGAGATCGCCCGACTAGTTTCCACTAGTTCCTGTAGGAAGTCACACGTATTGGACCAAAACTAGTCAGGCGATCCCGATATAACAACGTGAGTGAGTATAGCCGCTTACCCACGAATACGAACACCGTGAGTCCCTTGGTAATTAAGACAAACCTACATACGAGAATATCGATTGAATTTGAGCTCACTCATAATTAAAAGACAAATGCTATGGAGCCCACAAACAAGGTGTGCTTAACGCACAAGCCTACAGGCCACCTCCTGGTAAGTGGTCACCGTTGCCTAAAGACATTCGCAATACCAGAAAAGTCGCTAGTGCGTCGCCAGGCATGAAGAAGGGCTCATTATGCGCATTTAAAAATGAACTCCATGTCGTAGTTCACTTCGAAAATCCATTTCGTGGAGGTCCGCCACGAATCGAGACGTTTTTTCCATTTCTGACATTTACCTTTACCTCCTCGGAATTTACCTCTACCTTCTTCTCACTGTTACCTTTCCCAACAGATGCGCCTGTGTGCGCGCACACGACACCGCAAGTGCTGGGCGCGCAGCTGGACGAGGCACTGCGCGTGCGCTGCTCCGTCACCGCCAACCCGCCTGACGTCACCTTCTTCTGGCAGTTCAACAACAGCGGTGAGAGCTTGGACGTGACACCTACTAAATTTGGTAAGATATTTATTTAACACCAGACTTCTAAACAAACTTTCATCCCTCATTCTACCCCCTTCAAGCGAAACGGTTCAGTCGTTTTTACGTAATTGAATAACAAATTGTACATACCGTAAATCCATCCTCACAAACTTTCATATTAATATTAGTACAAGGGCTTACCTGATTGTTTCTATACCATACTTTACCATGGACACAAACCAAAAAGTTCACATATAAATTATCATCGTCTTACTGAGCATGAGTTTCCTCTCAAATTAGCGAAGCGTGCCTAGAGCACACTCCACTTCGTGACTGCACAAAATATGACTACATCCCAATGTGAACATAACTTTTCACGTGTATCTTTTAACAACTTACAACCCGCGTCAAACTGGGAAGAAACACAAAACAACAAACACACAACATACAGCACTGCAACACACAGCGGAGTGTCGAAAGCAAATTGGGTTGAACCAGCACTTTACGCGCTACGGGACAC
>DWMR01000893.1:0-10747 GCA_018245355.1 Dalla costala | reverse complement strand
TAACCACACGTCACTTTTCCGCAGCTAATGTCATTACTCATTACCCATACATTTTAAAGATGTCGTTAGTGTTAGCATGAACATAATTTTTTTTTGTCTATAGGGCCAGGATATTTCTTTTCAACTTAGAAGACCCGGTGCATACCTTCCCTAAACTGTTTCAGCGCCAATTAGTGCTGGAATTAGTTTTCCACAAGCAAAACCTTTAAACTAAACTTGGAACTCAGTGGAAAATATGTAAGTGGAGTTAAGTAAGTACTTTGTAAGTTGCATAAGTAATGAGTTAGTATATCCAATGAAGGCACTTATACATATAATTAATGCACTCTTGTATTGCCTTGCGTCCCATGATTGTGGCGCCCGCCCAATTGAACCCAATAAATACTAAATCAATGCTCATTGTGGATGATTATTTAGCAGATTCTTGTCCGTGTATTTATAGTGTGTTTTAATGTTCTACATGGAATAACGTCGGTCTGTTTGTCTGTTTTTCACATGATTGAATATAAACCAAGAAGTTTCGCGCCAACTGGCGCTTTACATAAGTAAGTATTAAAACTGTATCAGCAAAATTGTATGCTGTGAAATTCGTCACTTTCGGAACTGTCATGAAAATTTTCTAGCCCTTCATTTATTTTTATCTAAAACAAACCGGCAGAGCGAGAGTTAACCGAGTCCAATGACTGAGTCAATATTTTTTGTCAGAAAAATATTGAGTAGAAAAAGCTATTGCTTAGACCTAAGCCTCTGTTGAGGGTGTACGACAGTTTATTACATGTCCAATAACATAGTTAACAATTACAGCTTAATCAAGCTTATATTATAATGTTATAAGGCAGTACCTACATAAGAAGTTACATAAGACGACAACAGTTAGATAAGCAGTGTAAGTAATTAAATACTTAAGTAGTAGAAACGTGATTGGATAAACACGTACCTGCCAGTCCAGTCGCACTGATCACCCATCATTCCCGCCTCCGCAGCGCAGGTCAGACCCAAAACTGTCCAAAATATACACTCCAAACGCATATTGAAGACCAAAAACTGTACCAGTTAAGTCACTACAGCATCCCTCACATCACAGTGTTAAAGCCAGTTTATGTCAGCTCCATACTTAATTTTCGTTCAATATTGTTCCGTCACAAAATAAACAATCACGTTTCAAATTTTAGTACAAGCGCGCGACAACCTCTCGTCAGTACAAATCCTATACTAAATACAATCAAGACAGAGATAGCGCAGCTGTAGTAATACCGCGTATGCGATATCGCTAACGAGTGAAAGGGATAGAAAACTTGTGTTATTTTATTATCGTATTGCATCGTACCCGCCAAGCAAGATGATATACTTTGCTCTTTCTAACGTGTTCAATTAAACTCAAACGAAAAGCAACCTTCCATGTACAAAATAAAGTTTTCGGTTATTACAACAGAAAGAAAACTTCTACGAGCTTTGGCGGGCTTTCGAAATGGCGGGAAACATTGGTCGAATTTTTTTATCTCTACTAACTACAAACGAAAGCTCAGCTTCACAAAGAAATGGCGTATTTTGTTTATTGAGCTATTATTATGAATATCATTTGGTTGATTTTGGACTATGGTTCACGAAGGTAAAATTTCATTTGAATGAACCGCACACAACCATGACGAACGAAATGTAGAAATTAGCTTTTGCACAAAAAATAGACCTTTATTAAATCTACTTGGAGAGTAGGCACATCGCTCAGTTTTTTCAAAATCTCTTTTAGTTCTTAAGTTAAGTTAAGTGTGGGGTTGTAAAGATCTCATCCTAATTATAGTGCGTTTCAGAGATCGCGTCCTATTTGCGTCCTAACATTAATGTAAATGAATAATAATAATAATAATAAATACCTATTATGAATGGTACAAAAGTTTCTGTTTGGACATCAATATTAGACCGCAAACAATGAAAGTACCTAGCAAGCTAGCATGCAGCGGTCTCGAGCTGAAGTGCTAGCTTGCTAGCTATATATGATCTAAGCTTGCTAGCTAAGCAGATACCGCTACAATCCCTGAAAATTTCATCAAAATCCGTTAGTAGACCTATTCGCGACAAAAATAACGCAGATAGACAGATGAACAAAAATTCTAAAAACGGTTGATTATGTTTAGGTGTCTTCTTATTATTATTATTGTCCCCTTATTATTAAAGATATAAAACAAAGAGATGGTTTTCGTTATAGTTTTTAAGTTAAGTTCAATCAACCATAAATAGTGATTTGTAAGTACTTATGATCGTTGGCGTGCGTGCGACAATGTTTATTCGACGTTTACCTAAAGATAAACTAAATCAATAACGGTGTTTGTTCGTCAATAGATAGGCGCATTGTGGTTATTCACTCGTGTTTACTCAGGGCCTGATTTGCCTTCTTATCTCTGCAAATAAGCTCTTTGGTCTTCATGGAATAATATCTACCTACCTACCTCCTACCTACCGTACATCTTCAATTTATAATTTTTACTTACGTACCTACTTAGATTGTAAATTAATTTCATTTACTTGTACCTATTCCGGTACCAAGATAAATCTGAGATCAAAGGTTTGTTTATGTTCATAATTGACAAAATGCTACTCTAGTCACGAAACCTTAGATTACAGTAAATCGATAAGTTTAATGTTATGACTAGCTGTTGCCCGCGACTTCGTCTGCATTTAACTTATGATTCGGGTTTAATTAAACGCATCCTATGACCTTCTCCGTGACTCAAACTATTTACTCTATTTACTCTTTACCAAATTCTATGAAGATCGGTTGTACGGTGTAGCGGTGAAGGCGTATTAAACAAACTAACTAATATTCTTTTTTTTAAATATTAGTAAGAGATTACCAATTATATTTGCATGCTCACATTATTTAGCTAAATAATTTGGGTGATTAACGGATTCGGTAGTTTTCGCGTACATTTCGATGCTGGCAACGACTAAAATCAAGAACCTCAAAATAGTTGTCTAGTCAATGTCAAAGATCTGTCAAGTGTCATCAGGTTATAAAGAAAATGTCATTTCTATAACCTCACTCAATGTTATTTAAAAATAATTCTTATTTATTTAACAATATTCTTCTGAGTGAATCAAAATGCTACGAATTTTTCAACGAAGCTTACACATTCAAAATAAGTGTTTTATTTCTAACATTTTATTCAAAGATGTGACTTCCAGTTTAAAGTTTGCAGCGGTTTGTCAACATAATGTATCCAGGCATTTTGCAAGTAAAATAAGGGAAGACAACAAATTGGAACGTATTTATTATGGCCCTCTAACGCCCCAGATAAGGGCAGTAAAAGTATTTTCTCTCAGTTCAAGCATAGCGGGATTGTTGGCACAGCCTATTATAATAAGAGAAGCTGCAACTATTGGAAGCACATCGTTACTCGTAGCAATGTGCACAGTGGTCGGATTCTTCACGTTTGTCACGCCTATTTTGTTGCATTTAATAACAAAGAAATATGTCACTGAAGTGCACTATGATAGAGAAACATCAACTTATACGGCAACTACAATCAATTTCTTCCTTATTCCCAAGAAGGTATGTTTTAATTACATATTTAAATTGTTTGTCATTCTCTTAAAATTATAAGCATGATATGATAAATAAACACCGTCATTCCCCTCGCAATGATTCCCTGTTGTGTGTCATGGAGATCCAAAGTATTGAAGCGACTTTACAAAAATCACCAAGATCTGAAAAAGACATACAGATAAGTCTACTAATTGTCTGCCCTAAATCTGAACTGGAACCCAGGACCCCATGCTCTGCAGAATGCAGTTTTGTTTGATTTATAAAAAAACCAGTGTCTATGACACCAGATATAATAATTATAATAATAAAATATAATAGAATGTGTGTGTTTCATGGGTAGCCTTTAATCAAATTGTGTTACGTAAAATATGCAAAATGTATGAGTTGACTCGGACAACCAGTACTGTTATAAATCACATTGTTCAAACCTGTATGGTTGAACTATATCTTTGCTTCAATGTAATGACATGGTGTAACAAATGTTTACCTGTTTATTTCAGTTGGAGTTCAAAGTAGAAGATGTAACTGTACCGGACATACCTGGTATGTTCACAACAATGTTTGCAAAAGGTAAGCCTCTGTTTGTCGAAGCGAGGCATTTTCCTGACCCGCTGCACTATGCCAAGATAATGGGGTATGACAAGCCCATGGACTTCAAGCTGGGCAATGTAGATGAAGGGGAGCAGCAGAATAGCAAGTAGTTTCAGTTTGTGTTACCTCTGTATTTATTGTTAACTAGTGAAATAAAAATGTTTACCAATCACTGTTAATGCTTTTATGTTATCCCTAATTTTGATACTTATGGTGGCATTTCAAAAGATGTGTTCTGGTACCGTTTTAGCTTCTCAAACTAATTAAAAAAAGTATTACTATTGTAATATTAGTTTTTTAATTGCAAACCATTTATCAAGGTATTAAACATAAGATTTGGATGAAAATCATTACATGCATGATTTTTGGAATAAAAATAAATAAAACCAACCATAACTTGTAATAAAATATGGTTTAATTCATACATAATTAATAAAGTAGCTTATTTTGTTAATAACAATGCATTTGACAATCACAGAATTATACTCAGAGTTCCTTAACTTAATTGAACTTAAAAATAGGAAATTGGAATGGTTTCAATTGTAAATTAGTGGTATGATATACCATAGTGGTATCACAAATTTACTCCTGTGAATAAAACTATTGGATGGACAAAATAGTAGCTGACTAGACTAATGAATAGTATTTTTTAGCATGATTGTTTTTCTCTATATCTGACATACCTTTTCAAATCGGTAAAATAGAATGGGTTTCAAATAGCCAGTCCAAATTCATTCATACAAACAAATAAATCAACACTTTACAGCAAATTTTATGATAGTAGTATATTAAAGACCAGTGTCAGTTTAACATTTTAAATGATATGGGGTAATTATTTTTCAAATGTATTATTCGATCTTCCTACAGTTTGTCGACAAGAGATAAAAGTGTTAATTAAATAATTAAAAAAAATAGATGTCAGTTATATAGCTAGTGTGTTATATTAAAATAGTTAAAATACTTACAAATAACTACATAATTAACAACTGATGAATATAATGTATTCATCATATCAATAACAAAATGGGTCTATTCATGATTCATCCTAGCAGATTCCAGCTACAGCGACTACTCCAGCTACTCCACTTCTCCCACCTAGCCACCCCTAGCCACTATTATTGGTACCCCCCAGGGTATCTAGGGAGATACCCTGGGGGTACCAATAATACATTTTTATTATCTACTCACAACAAACCACCAAACTTAGTGAAATACAATTTATATACACTGCAAATGCCATTAGTCCTCCAAACACATATAATGAAATAGATTATAATGGACTTCTTTGGTCATATAACTGATAAATCAAAGCTTATCATATCAAAAACTCATAGGCAGCAACGGTCGCCGGGGCCGAAATCGGCTAAAAAGTCATCATCATTATCATCAAATGAAGCAAAAGAAATGCAATAAAATATTTTAAATTTTCATCCAACAAGAAAATATTTACAAAAGCTTATATAATATGTAATTAATTTTATACATCAATCGCATTACTTTCAGTTTGTTACACTTGTTGACGAGGAAATAAGCATGTTATTCAATGTATGGAGGGTGGTCTACATCATGTTGAAAACCATAAGCAATATACCAATCCACAATTAGGTTGAAAGAATGAACAACACCCTGTACGTTCCAGACGCCTAAATTATTCCAAATAATTTACAATAAAGTAATTTAATAATTATAGATTTTTAATACCATGCAATTATCTTCCATACTGTGTTTTACAGTGCCTTACACTAATAAAACATTCTAAACATTTCCTTCAAATATGTACATACATAACCTACCTACATAGTAATTTTTTTTACAGTTGGAAGTCTCAACAATGATAATATGATTCAAATATTAAAGACTGAAATCATCATATAATTATAATTAATATACAATAACATATAATATATAATAACAATATCAACAAAAAAAATACGCTATGCCTGCTTTGCAACTTTCTTTCCCCCACATAATTATATCTAAGTAACATTTAACTTGTTACAAACCGTAGTTATATAGCTATGCCTAATTTATTTCATGCAAGCAACTGTCAACAATATATGAATATCCTATCTTATTATGTAAAGCAGGCATTGGAGCTGATGTGATCCAAGCAAAAGATTAAAATTAACATTTATTAAATATTCGATATCATAAAATGTATTTTACTCAATTTGCTATTTAACATCTAATAGTTGAATGCTAAAATACTTAAAAATACTATTAATCGTAAGTAGTTAGCGTTAACGTTGTTAAATATTATTAGTAATTCGATTGAACTCAATCTAGTATTCGATTGCCGCACTTGCACCCAATATACTATCAAGTCATGACCTCAATAAAATCGATTGAAATTGATTAAATATCGGAATGAAGAGGTTTTTAATTAATGTTTCTATGTGTTTAAAACAAAATATAAATGTTGACAACTTATATCTGGAATCTTGACACATTGAAGAGTTTCTATAATTTTTTACCATAAAAAGTTTCTTGTTGCCTTAAAAAGCTTTTAGAAAGACCCTGATTGATTGCAGGTCTATAATGATACCGATAGCAAGAATTGTTTGACAAGCAATGTTTTACCGATACTTAACTCTTACTTCGATAAATGTCTCCTAGCCACCCAGTTTCGGAGATCCGTGTCCCATAATGGGTCCAAATGCGACATCACCCCTTACTTCTTCATAAACCCGACTTATAATGCAGCAATCTCAATCGTAGTGAAGCGCGTTATCGGCGAGCGAGTGGGTCGCCGGTGAGATTTTATCGTCCAGGGGGTCTAAAGCCGCGGCCCGCGCACGGTTCCTGGCGGCCCATTCAACTCTGCAGAACGCAGCGGTCCCCAATGACGCCAGCACTGCTAGGATTCCGAGCTGTACCGACAGTAATGCTCGGGACGAGTAGAAGAAACACGCGGCCGCCGCTAGTGACTGGAAAAAATAAATTGATCGGTTAAGCTACGTACCTAAAAATACTGTGGTGAATTTCTTGGGTACCTATGAAATTATATTTTTGATGTGAAACGTCTTAAGCGGTGGGTCAGACCTACTGTTCGCCTGGCGATCCTTCGCCACATCATGCGTCGCCACGCAATACAATACAATACAATTGTCACAGTAGGTAATATCGTCAGAAGCAACATCGAATATTGGTATTCCATTAAAAGAATTGAAATGACTCCTTTTATAAAAAAAAAAAAGAATTTTGAATTTTTGTATTAAAAAATCTAAATATATTTAATTTTTGAATATGCCATATTTATTTCCATTCCTAAACTATCCGTTCATGCATATTTTCTGTACAAAATAATTTCGATATTTCATTTTTGCAAGACGTCCCTCGACGGCTCATTATATTTATGAAAAGTTAAAATCAGTACCAAAGCCCTTAATCGTTCATTGTCCAATTTGTAAAGCACTCGATGACACACTTAACTCGCCTGTGTAAACTAAAATCTAAAAGGCTAAATGTTCGTTGTTCAATTTGTGAAGCACTTGATAAATATACTTAACTGTCCTTTGTTCACTAAAGCCATTCAAAGACTGAAGCACTATCGTAAGGGTTACAATTTATGAGGGCGCCCACTTCGTGCCAATTAATATCCAATACAAGGCCAGTGATACCAAACGCTTTTCATTTCAAGACTTCTAAGTGTTCTATTCCCATTCTTCCCAAATTGACCTACCAAGAATCAGACTCGCAAATCAACTCATCATCATTGACGGGTCTCCTCTCAAGATGAGAAAAGTTAGGCTAGTTTTTTGAATACACTCACATCCCCACACTAGGATTTCCTGTGTTGCGGGTGGCGGACACACAGAACACAACAAAATAACAGACCAGAGTACAAACATTTATCTGCCAAATAAATGCTAGCCCCGGCCGGGGAGCGAACTCGCGACCCACAGCTCGTCAGTCAGGGTCACTAATCAACGCGCCACGGAGTCGTCAGTCAGTTAGGTTTGGCCACCACGCTGGCCAGGTTCGGATTGGCAGCCACAAATCAATTACGAGCACATATTTTTGTTAAACTATGTTACTTAAATCATAAAAAAACTTACTTGAGTAAACTTGAACAGCGCGAAAGCCGACGTGCTGTTGTCCGAGTAGTTCCCGCCAAGGATGGAGTATATTTGCGTGTTGAAGCACGCGTCGCCGAAGCCTAGGAGGAAGCTGCAGAACATGGCCAGGTGCGGCGAGGGGGTGATGTAGGATGTGTCCAGGGTGTCTCCGAAAGGCGCCACGTTGGGCAAGTTGATGAAGATGAGGAAGAAACTGGTGACGTGGATCAGGTAGCCCATAATCACGATCGGGTCGCGGCCCCAGCGGGTCGTCTTGTTACCCAGGATGCCGAAGAGGGCTCCACCTAGAATCAAAATGTAGGGATAACATGAGTTTAGAAATGTGTAGTTTTTGACTGTGTTCGCTTCTACAATAAAATACCCAAAGATATTAAACCTTTGAATGCTGCAATCGTAGACACAATAGAAAATCAATTGTGTTTCGCCTAGATATGCCCACAGTACATTCCAGGGGTTAATTGCAAGACAAAGTCAAAATTGACAGCTTAGCACGTTAACAAGACATTGATTATTACAATGAAGTGTGATGGGGTGTAAAAAGTAAGATAAAAATGAAGCGGCGCTCATGTCACCATACATACAGTACAAGTCCTTCTGACCTCGCAGGCGGTGCGGGGAGTTGCGGCGCGCCAGCGTCAAACAGATCACAACCAGCCCCACGATGAAAACCACGATCGTAGCCAGGATTGGGACCAGCACTTCAGGTTCCAACCAAGCCTTCAACCATGGCGGCAGATCCTTGTCGCCCTCCGCGTTCCCGGGAAGAGGAGCGATGGTACCTGATATAAGATTGGTGATATTCTTAGCTTTTTTACCTTTGTTGTGGTCCCGAGCGCTGCGGACTACGCACACGACAACTATCGCGATAATTATGACGAGGACGGAGGCCACGACGGGTACGATCAGGTTGAGGTGGGACAGGATGATCTTGATCGTGTGCTCCGTCGTCAGCGACCCGCCGCCCACCTCGCGCACCGGCGCGATCGTACCTGAAATGCAAGCCCACGGTAAGGGATGTGACTTTAACGAAAAAAAAAAACGCTTTTGCTACTTCAAATTGTTTAGTTTCAAGTAGCAAAAGTTCGAGAACTGAAATCAATATGGATGATGAGTTTACGGCAATGCATTTCAGGTACGTTTGAATACGAATACTTGAATATTATTCGGCTACTTATATTGTATTTCAATTCTTAGGTATGAACAGAATAAGCGTATGTAATGAGCTGTCCGGTTGGTCTTACCTCCGACCATGGTGAGGGTTGCAAATTCATATTCGGCGACGTTGAATCCAGCGTTGTTGTGGGCGGTGATCCTCAGCACGTACCAAATAGCAGGTTCCAGGTCTAAACAGTAGTTCATTCGATTAGCTTTCTCGGTCTTTTAAAGTTTTTGCGACATCAGACTTATTCGTGACGTAATATTTGAAAAACTTACCAAGGACGACGAAGTTTCCTCCGGGCTTCACAGCGTTAGAAATTTGGTTCCATTCAGCAGCGCCCCTGTAAAAGAATTTCGAAGTTATAAGTGGTTGATATTATAAAATGCAATCGTAGGTTGTGACAATCAGGGTAATACCGAAGCAGTTTACGACCTAACGTGCTCTGTCTAGAAGTAACGTTGCGCTATACGTTGCTAGAGCGTTCGAAGAATCGCTCGTTATACAACATTATACAGGTTTTTCCCTATGATTGAGACGGTTGAATGGAGTGGGGCTGAATGGACCGCAGCGTATTCTACTGTGTTATCAACAATACGGCCATCTGACCAACTACCGGCTCCCGAACAAGGAGCAGCGTACCCAACTCGAGAAGAGTTTCATTTATAATTTATTTTAGTTTATTGTTACGTATTGAACACAGTTATACATTTAAATGAAATAAAATAAAATGAATGTAGATAAATTGGAATGGAAAATTGTGAATAATTATAAATTTAATAATACTTAATTGTACCTAATTTGTAATTGTAATTTATTACAATTGGCTAAAATTATATTATTTAATGATATTGTAATTCATATACACATTGTGCAAATAAGGGTTCTGGTCCTGCCGGGAGAGTCACGTATTAATAAATAATAATAATAAAAACTAGATGATCTTACTTCTTCTTGTTTTCGACGACGAAATGGCTCATGGGGCAGCCGCCGTCCAGCCATTGTTTAAGATGCAGGGTGACGGAAGAGCTGCCGACCTCGATGAAGTCTGTGGCGCGCGGCACGGGGGGCTTGGAGCCGCGGGTGCGTGCGATAACGACGTCAGACGCTTCGCCGGTTCCGATTCTAATCAATTAATCAGTTTAGATTTGAACCAATGAAAATAAACGTTTGCAAAAGGATCTAAAATATCATGCAATGCAATGATTTTTATTTCGACGCAAGACTAGACGCAGTTTTCTAATGTCCACTTAGGCACGAAGCGGGGGTGACAAAACTATACTTACAATACAATACAATACATTACAAATATACTTTATTTGCACACCATAGGAAAAAACACGCAAAGTGACGAGCTTAAATAACATTGAGTATGCAAAA
>DWMR01000892.1:0-10748 GCA_018245355.1 Dalla costala | reverse complement strand
TGCACGCCGCACTAACATCTCTATCTTAAACGAATTACACATAAAAGAGAGGCTATCGTCCACAGTTCGGATGCGTACACTGAAATATTTTGGACACGTCATCCGCGACGAAGACTCAATAGTGCGTCTTGCTGTCCAACTGTTGTTAATTAACTTGTGTTGAAAAAATATTTTCATCAATACGAGCCTTCGTGCTGACGACGGCATATTGACGTCATTAGGAAATTACCAATAGACATTATAAATAACAAAAGTGGCTATAGACATCGATCATGGACTTAGAGGACACCGCACGCTTGACAAATAATTATTGTCATTATTTTTTCGATATCGTTGCGTCAGCCATGGGAAAGAAAATTTAGTTTATTGTTTCCGGATTCATAAAAACATGTGTTGAATTCTAGTTAAATGGCGATTCACTGTAATTATTTTTATACGTTGTTGAAAGAATAAACGCAACTAAAAAAGCAAAACGCTTTTATAATTTTTTGGATTTCTGAAATCGTTGCAGTTAAACCTGCGTGGCGCGTTGGTTAGTACCGCTGACTAATGAGCTTTGGGTCCCGAGTTCGATCCCGGGCCGGGGCAAACATTTATTTGGCAGATGAATATTTGTACTCAGGTCTTGGGTGTTATTGTGTTGTGTGAAGAGTGTGTCCGCCACCCGCAACACAGGGACTCCTAGTACGTGGGTGTGAGTGTGTATGCCTAGTTGTATAAACCATATAGGTCATACTTATGATAGTTCTGAAGTAAAAAATGGTTAAGTCTAGGAGTAACATAGGAGGAGGAGGAGTAGGAGTACTATATTAAGGTATTAACGTGAGCTCTGGCTTGTCACTTAACAAGGAAGACCAGAGAAAAGGAGAGTCGTCGACTCCGGAAGCAGGAAGGTAAGTTCGAATGCGGCACACTTACCTATTTTACTATAATGGATTGATAGGCAGCTAGAATCTAATCGCGTTAAGGATAATTCCATTAATGAAATACATTAGTAGTGTTTCATTTTTACATAAAGTTGATGCTTCTTAGCTTATTTGTTTGAGAGTAAAGGGGAAAGAGTTTCGCCGTGACCACGTGACCGTATAGCTAGGTCGAAAAAATTAATATTTTGTGTGTCCGTGGTAATACTTTTCAATTTTTTTTATAAATAAAGCCTAACGAACAAGCAGACCTGATGGTAATTGGTCAATGTCGCCCATGGCCACTAGCAACTCCAGAGGAGTCGCCAATGCGTTTTTGAAGAACCCCATGTCCTAACCCATTGGGAAAACTTCAGAAGGAAGCTCATCCCACAGTTTGCATGTGCGCGGCAAAAAAGATCGTGTGAATCTGCATTACCAATGCTTTTTGTGCATTTGGTATTTAATATAGGTACTTACCTACTACATTATTCTTTTTCATCTAACACTTTGACCCCAGTATTTTTACTTTTATTACATTTAAACTCGAACTATATTCCAATGTCATATTTTCAATAGAAAAATTATCAAGAATAATAAAAATGTTTTAAAACCGGTATTAATCTTTCATTGTATGGAACTTACAGCTGTTTAAACTGCCGACTATTAGCTTCTTAATGTTTGCTCTTCACATAATTGAAGACTGATACAAGTTTTATGTAACTAGGTAGGTACCTACCTACTAGATTTTTCCCGCGGCTCCGTACGTGTTAAACTTATATCTGCTTAAATTATTACAAATATCTTGATAAATTATAGCCTGTGTTATTCTATTGTATAAGCGATACCTATCACTGTAAAGTTACATCAAAATCCGTTTAGTAGTTTTTGCATGAAAGAGTAGCAAACATACATACAAACATTCGTATTTATAATATTAGTAGGATTTATGTGTACCGTACCGACCACTCTCTCTTTACTTTATGCACAAAGTTTAAAGTATAAGGCTTATAAAAATAAGTATTAAAATTTAAGATTATGTGGTTATTTTATCTTTGAAATATTTTTTATTTTAACATGACATTAAATTAATGCATGTATTTATTAAGTAAGTAATACGTAAAAATTATTGAACGGGTTCTAATGAAAATTGATGTGTATATCTGTTGTGTGTGTATCTGTGTGTTGTGTGTATCTTGTGTGTGTGTATCTGTATTTTTTAAAGACTTTATCATCCCCCAAAGTGGTAAGATAGGGAATAAAAGTTGGTATGGAAAATCTAACATTTCGTGGGTTCCCACAAAAGTCGTCTTGATATTTGTTTCAGTTAATTTTATTTACCAGCTAACTCTAAGTGAAGATGACAAACCATATTTGGGCTTGTCATACGTTCCATAATTATGATGTCTACTTATTCCCTTTATCTCTTCATTTAAGTACTTAATTGAAATTCCATCAAACATGACATATGTTTTTGTAATACAAAATTTTATTAAATTATTTGATTTTCCTTGTATAAATCCAATTACGAATACGTAATTATTGCGATAAGAAAGAAGCAGAGTGCTAAGTTTATTTTCCTTGTTCATAACATTGAAAACGAAAATGTAGGATGGAATGCGACGGCCAGTGACGAATTTGTTGAGCGAATAAAAAGATTAAGGTACCAACATGGTCATACCGTTTAGGGTTGTTTCCATTTTTTATCTCAAATGTAACTAGTTGGGTGTTACTAGGTTGGAGATATCAGCGTTTTTCTTATGACGTTATGTAAGTATGAATAGGTAGGTAATACTTTCTTTCTTTCATTGTTTGTTTTTAATATTAATCAGTAAAGCTAATTAATGATTATAAATTGATCTAATTACTTCGATTGGCTTTCATTACTTGCGTGCTGGTAGTAGCTGGTTTTTCAACTTTGTTTGAGAATATTTTTAGTCGAACAAAAAGTCATTGTCTACTAAGTTCATGGTAATAAGTTTTTGGACGATAAAAGTAGGAATTATGGAGAACAAATTGTAAAAGTGGACAACCCTAGAAGCATTGGCCCATTTTGATAAAGCCGACCATAGATTACACGGCGTCCACTCAAGTACTCAGGTGCAGTTAATGTCGCGCTCCATGCTTGTTTTATTTGCGTTGCTTAATTTCTTTTTGTGTACTTTTTACATATTTGTCGAATGTCAGGTTCTAATTATCGAATATAAAAATCTAATTCTAATTCTTAGCTTCGCTTATGGCCTGGAATTCTTTATTTCTGATAATCTAGGAGATTTTCTAAAAATTTATAATAATATGGTTCCAGAGAAAATTTTCAAAGGTCGCAGTCAAAAGACTGGCATCCACACCATCCCAGACGTACGCACACAAACAAAAAAGTTTAGCCTATAAGTTTATAATCAAGCGAGGTTTTTATCTCGTAGTCGATGGCCGCCCGCCGAGCCGCGCGCATGTGGCTATTGCGCTGAGCCTTACATACGCGCGTGAAAACACCAACTGTATGAAATTATTTAAATTAAATAACCCCAGTTTAATTAAAAGCAACCCCGTACAAAGCCGGCGCGTCGGTAGTGGCGTTTAAAACTCGCGCGCTTATTCGGAAAATTGCGAAAGTGCCGTGAAACATCGAGGTGTTTCTTTACAGAAACTTTCAGCGTTTTCTTAGCTATATTTTTTTTTCGAGACTACAAAGCCTATTGTTCCCGCGCAGCTACACAGAAGTATAAATATGTTACTTTCAGTGTTTTCGTTTTGCTTCTGAATGCGACCAGTGTTGAAAAATTATTACATAAAAGTGGATTGTTCAGTTTTACTAAGGGAAAAGCAGCAGCTCAATTCAGTTAGATGTATGTTCAACATAATACGCAACTGGACAAAACATGACGGCAAAGTTTGGCTATGTAAGTTTGCATTTTTAATAATATTAATAATAAGTAAATAAACGCTTACACACTCACACCCCCGTACTAGGATTCCCTGTGTTGCGGGTGGCGGACACCCAGAAAACAACACAATTTAATAACCCAGACCCGAGCACTTACATTAATCTGCCAAATAAATGTCTGCCCTGGCCGGGGATTAAACCCAAGACTCGGGCTCGTCAGTTAGGGTCACTAACCAACGCGCCACGAAGTCTTCAATGTTGTCTAATGTTGTCTTTTTAGTGTGTTTGGTTCATTTCCGGTGTTCGTTATCGAAGTGCGCGGATTATAGTTTTGCATTTACTTGGCATGAATGGAATTTGATTGAATTGTTTTTAATCTTTAGTAGCAGTACCTACGATACGAGGTATGACAGTTGCCTGTAATCGAGTGATGGATAAACACATATTTTCAAACACTTATCGAACAGATAGTGTTGCCAATTTGCATAAACAATTATTAATTATAAATACGCTAATATTTTAATAGGAGACACGTTTGGGCTTTTGGATGAAGTTGTTTTGTAGTCAAATGAGTGGTTATTATGACTTTGTTATTCGATTTTCGTTTCACTAAAAAACATTTAACGGAATAAATATTATACACCATTATACAATAAATAAACAATATTTACTAATATTGTGTAACTCAATTACGGCGGAGTTGAAGTTTGAACAGGAAATAAGAACCGTACACTTTTTATGACAATGGAATTTCAACCACGGTGACCACTTGGTGTTTTAGTGGCCACTGCAACCATCGCACGTCTGCAGTCAACCTTATCCGATACAATGGCTTCTTCCTAGGCCATACATAAACATTGCCATTCCTGGGAGTGGATAAATCATATTGCGTACTATGCCCTACTTTACAGCATGTGAAACTGACTCCATTCAAGGTGTACTGACTCAGTCTACCTTAAATGAAGTGCTTTACAAACTTGGTGAGATGTGCATAGAAGATTTCTGAGTACGGAAAGTTTCCCATGAATTGTCAGTATTCTGGCCATAAGATACTACTTAACCTACCTACTAAATAGGTTTTTAATGGACATATAGAGTTGGCCATAAGGCATTTGCATATATTTTCTCATACAAGTCCACTTAACCCCATAGTCCATCCGTATTGATTTCTTTCGGAGGATTCTTTCAAACTTAGTTTTTTTTTCAATTTCTACGTAGACTAGCCTCGAGGCTCGTGTCAATCGTAATTGATCAACAAAGCCAAGCACTCTCGAGCGCGGTCGTGAGTTCAGCGGACATGTTATGCAGTTGAACCCAGTTGTATTCTTACACTAGTTGAGTCTTGTAACAGTCCTTCGAGCACTCAAGTCGGCCATAAAGTCCGCCACCAATCCGCACTGTAACTGCGTGTTGCACCACACACACTCACACATACACTCCTGGCCTTCTCAGTTGTAAGGAGGATCCGTATCCTGCAATAGGCTAATGATTTCAAGTGTAATCCAAATTCCCTGAAAGTTCTCCATAATGTTCTCAAATGTTTGTAAAGTTTACGGACCCGTTATCGGCCAGCGTCATGGACGGCCATAGTCCATGACACACACGAACACTTCTCATTCTGAAGTCTTAGTAGTGGGCTGGTTATGCTGATGTCTGGCCGGGTTTTCTTAGTCTTGGCGGGGCCACTGCCATGCTCGCAGATTATCTTCTTATATATTAATTAATACGTGAAGGAAAAACTTTCGGTACAATTTTACGAAAATTACGCAGACGGAGGAGTATGAAATTTGGCACAGTTAAAGTTTATACGGAGAAGGAGTGCAGAAAGCTAATATTTTTATAGAATAATGGATTTAAAAAAATGGATAAATAAAATATTACACACACTACATGCGTTTGACATACACGCATGATACACACAATAAAACATGCATTATTGCGGCTGATTTAAATCTGTCAATGTCAAACGTCTAACAGTCTCAAAGAGTCTTGGAAATTCTCTTAAAAATTTAATGAATAACGGTCGAATTTCGAACAGTAGGCGAGCGACCACTAGTATTAAAAAAGTGCTGGATTTAAGTATCTACTTTAATGGTCAGGAACCAATTTTAATGTCGGTTTTATAGTCGATTTAGTAGACTCCCGAAAGTACTGTATAAAATATGGTAAATATTATTTATCTTACTTAACAATATAAAACGATATTTTATAGTAAAATTTGTTGTCTATAAATAGATAATATCCACGCCTTTACGTGTGAAATAGTAACTTATTAATGTAACGTTACGTGTACTCGACAATACAGCGTATTATCGTTACTAGTTATACATATTACGTACCATATCTCCTTCAGGTCGCAGACCCCGGGTCTCAATAGGCGTCAATTTGTTGGTGGCTAAGTACCATTAATCTTGTTGATAGTTTCTATACTTCAGAGACTGCATTCACTTAGGTAATGTAGTAAGAATGATGTTGATAGTGTTTTTAATATGTCCCCTTTTGTTACTTAATCGTCAGTTCGTTGACTTCGCTAAAAGAAAAATTAATTTGTTTATAGAAGAGCCGCTTTCAAATTTTTCGTTCGCTTATTGACGTTTATGACACAAATTAATGTCGACACGCATGCCGCCCTTGTTCAATCCACTGAATTCATTTGATGTTCGTTATTGCATGTGTAAGCGGTGATAGCCGAGTTGCGAGTGTAGTTAAAGGTCCGACCTCGTGCGGGGGAATCCGGGGACCGAAGCCTAGGCTAGCAACTTTCTCGTAACCATGGAGCAATTAAATATCACTTCTTTACGGTGAAAGAAAACAGCGTGGTGGACACCCACCCTTATTTCTGACATAAGACTGGTGCCCAGCAGTGGGCCGGTGATGAGTTGATGATGATAATTATACTCGCACTGAATGTTTCGTTCTTGCATCACTTCGTTACATATCTATAAAATATACATTTGCATCTTGTAGACTTGTTACGATCTAGTCGTTAGCTGGTCGTCGAGTTTTATTGGGTTGATCGCAATAAAGCAGTGGAAAATACAGCTATTAATTCTTGCCAACAAGCGGAATGTTATCTTCACCAACCCAAGTCCATGGACACGTTAACCAACCGTCGTCGACTGAATTAATAAAACGATTGAAAAACCTTAAATTTGGACGTCGCGTCGGTGTCGAGATAACTTTCCACATAAGAGATGGGATGTGCACCGAACGAAATTGTAGCGAAACATGGGCGATAATAGAAGTAAGAAGACTGCGCTGGTGAAAATACGTTAAAACCAACAGACTGCATGAAGATGCTTTTTGGCCTGGAGTTTAAGACCTCCGCGCCAAATAGCCACTTTCAGCAGCCTGTTTGGTAAACTTCGGGCGTTGCGTTTTCCAAGGGACATGGCGTCGTTTCAGTAAGTTCTAACCCGGTAATCTTTCTTCTTCTAACTGTCCTTAATTCTTGCTAATGATCTGTTTAGAGTAGATTACGGTTGCTTAGTTCATGTTTGTATAGTTATTTTAAATCAATACATTTGCTGTAGGTATCTAAACAAAGCGTAGATTCTTAATTCGTATGCGAACAACGAACATTAATAAGTAATCAACAAACACTACGTTTAAAACATCTGCAACGCACAATATGGTCGAGCAACCATTAGAAACACAAATTACGAACTGAGCACGTCGTAACACTGTTTAAAAGGCATGTGTGTATGTATTACTCGTTTGTCTTGCACGCACTTGCATTCATAAGCTATGTCAAGAATGTGGATTATAATGTTAGGCACCGCCTCGCATCCCTAATGCGAATGTTCACGCGCTAACTCTTGTTTGAGACTTAAAGATGTATAAGACGACAACGCCAATATTGTCAAACTGAAAAACATCGGTTTTTAGATTTCAGTTTTTCTTCCTGACATTTTTTCTCAATGTCGTGATGGTGGTATGATGACTACCTACTACGGTAACGGGCAGTCGCTACAGTAGCTAACACCAAGATGGCATGGCTAATTTGATTCCTAAAATTTCTACTCTCTTTTGGTCCCAAACAAGATGCTTTTATTGTAGCTTTCAAATTCGTTTTACAAATTCAAATTACTTTCAAGTTAGTTTTAACATTATTTTAGTATGAAATGAAAAATATTTTCGGAAAACGTTATCATTGTTTAGATAGGTAGTACGTTAACAAGACTTACATCGGCAAATCGTACATTAGGGGATTCGTAGCAACAACGGCAGGTAATAACCTCACTTTCGAGTTGCCATGTCTGTCACCGGGGCCAACGTAGCAGCTACCTTTACAATGACCAAACAGCCCTCGTATATTTTCAACTAATACGGAGTGTCATCACGCAAACGAACTAGGCTTTTAAATGGTTTTATTTTTAATCGATAGCGACGCTAAGGGATGGGCGGAATCGCTTACCGTCGCGTCGGTTGTGAATAAAACTGTAATAGGTAGTTGCCGTTTTCCCAGCGCATTACCATATCATTCGATGTTGTCTGTGTACGTGATTGTTTCAATCGGATTAGGCGACTAACCCGAGCATCTCCAATAAGTCCGGTTACAAGATAACAACCGGAACGGAGAGAACTGAGGCGGTCAAATCATGTTACCACCTAGGTGTCAGCCGCCGTCACCATCCCGACCGCGCCCGGTGCATTTAGGGCGCATCATTATTTGGAATTATTCGTTCGCTATCGGGGCGCTTTGTCAGTTTTTCGAGCACACCTCAAAGGAGTTTGCCAATCCATTCGTGCCTCTCCCTCGATAGTTTTATCTGCAGTTAACTGCGGCACAATGCACAATTATTTAATAGTGGCGTCTTCATCGTCGTTGTTATCTTTGTTTAATGGAAAAGAAATATTTTAGTTTATAAAGCTTTGCCAGAGAGCGCTTTGCATTTGCAAATCCTTAAGCATAAAAATAATCAGCAGCTGCAATTGCCTCAATCTCGCGAATAGTCGCAGATACGGGAATACTAAACGCAGGCTACCACGATATTGGAAGCAAATACGAATACGCATTCAGAAAATATAGGCAAAGGTTTGGAGGCAACAATACGTTTTGTTCCCGTTTGTTCCCCGAGGTCGCAGTCGCAGTACGCAGGAAGAAGCGGTTATCTCGTCAACACCTAAGACCCAAGACGGTCGTGCAAGTGTGCGTGAGGTCATCGCGTTAACAAGGATACGTTCGGTGCAATATATCCATATTGTCAGATTGCAACAATTGCGGACGGGATGGAAACAATTTAAGGCGTATTGTAGACTCGTTGGGAGTAGGCGAACCCGCATACCTAACAGCACCCACGTAGAGGGTACCTACTTGAAAACATAGTTGTAGTACCTACTTGCGAACCCCACTGGCTTCGGCTGCGTTTGCGTAATGATCAATGTACGGAGGCCCGATGTACTTACAGAGACCCGTATCCTGAAATCCGTGGTAATATTATTTTTAGAATAGGTCCCTACCTTCCGCAGAGACGTAGGAACGTTAGTATTGTAAGGAGGTTGGCATAACTGTTGCTGCTAGACAACTTATTGTGTAACAAGCCAGGTGATAGGGTATGTTCATGGTTATCGCTACCATCGCTACGTTCCTGCCGTGAAGGATTTATTTTTGGAATTTGTGTTCAAGTCTGAAAGGTGCGGTCGCCACTCATTTAAGAGGCGATCTTGTCATATCTCAAGAGTAACAACAGTGTGTATATTCGGTCGTATAATTAATAGCTATGTAGGTATATTTCACATGTGTGTTTGGTCCATTATGACTGTACCTAAGCATGATTGTTGACTTAAAATTAAATTAACAAGGCATCTGTGAACAACGCTAAATAGGGCTTTTATTGCATTAGACTGGCTGGCCGGATCCGTGGGCGAAGCCCCTTTAAAATTACCACGTCTATCCATCTATCTACTGTTCCTGTGGGTGTAGAGGAACGAACCGTGGATTTTTCCGCAAAATGTAGCCCAAGTCACTTTCCGGTCCATAAAGGATTGAATGCCATTAGGTCCGCTCATTGTAATGTCTAGTTAAGATAAAGTACAAGTAGGGTAAGGTAAAACACAATAATAAGCTTATCTGTTAAAAAAAAATTGTATTCCAAAAACCTTCTTGACTCAAACTTCCTCTGGCAATTCAATATAAAGAGATACCAGACATGAGTCTTAAAATAAGTGATGTTTATCACGAGCGTTATCACTAAACTAAACGTGGTTGTAACCTTCTCGATGACAAATGTTTTCAACGTGTTCGCTTATCGAATGTACTTACCGTGTGGTGCTGACATTCTTATATATTAAACTCGCTTTTGGGCCAAGTAAGTCCATATCGTACAGTTACTTATAAATAAATTATAATATCACACGTTTATGAGAGAAATGACTGGTAGAAACGTGAAGATTATTAGAAACTACTGTCTGCGGGGCGCTGTGCACGGCGCCTTTACACAAGAAACTTTGGGCTGACCGCCCATTGGTGTCTGTAAGACCCCATATTGCTGTGTGGTGGTTTGTTTTCGAATGGACAGTTGCTGTTGGCCCTATTGGCTTTTACAGCGTCATATACGGCTGTATGGCGCAAGCAAGAGAGTAGCTCCAGTAACTGTACCAGGAAGCAAGATTTTTGTTTGATTTCTTCGTAAAATTAACTGCTGAAGCGGCACGATCCATCGCACGCTTAAAGTAAATAAATATTACTACGCAACTCACCTCGCAACAGTTTCAAGAATTCATAAAATAGGTGGTACGAAAAGAGTCGCTCTGCAGGGGTCGTCAGTTGCCACCCCATCTACATAAGTTCAGATCGGGCCGAGCTGATCCGTGCAAATACTAGTCGCAGGATCGAAGAGGATTGCACTATGGTGTTACACACATACCCAAACATGAACGGACAGTCTGACGCTCGTGTACGGGTAGTAGGAAAATAAAATTTTCAGGCCGGCACGAGGACTGGCTCGCGCTATAGTAGC
>DWMR01000891.1:0-10751 GCA_018245355.1 Dalla costala | reverse complement strand
ATAAAAGAAACTAAAAACCCAACCACGAGGAACACTTAACTTTAACTTAACGGTTTGTTCTATTCAAGGCAATGCAAGTAAACGAAAACTATAAAGTGGAGTCGTGCGAAACGCTAGTATAATATTTATGTTACAGTTAAAATTAGGTACTAGTAGGTTATCATCATCATCACAACTCCTTCACTGTCCCATTGTTGGGCACGAGTCTCCTCTCGGAATGCGAGGGGTAAGGCCATAGTCCACCACGCTGGCCAAGTGCGGATTAGCAGACTTCGTGTCTTCGAGAACATTATGGAGAACTCTCAGGCACGCAGGTTTCTTCACGATGTTTTCCTTCACCGTTACAGCAGGTGACATTTAATTGCTTAAAACCCACATAACTTAAAAAAGTCATAGGTCCGTGCCGCTGGGATTTGAACCCGGAACTCTCGAGTGAGAGGGCGAATTTCAACCACTGGGCTATCACCGCATTTATATGTTTAGATAATTATAAAGACGTCAATCAAAGATTAGATAAGTAACGCACCGACAGGTGTCAATCCATGTCTTACATGGAGTACCTATGCGTTGTTCTACATGAATAATACATTGATCAAACAGTATGCGTCAAAATTTGACACCATACCAAGGACGCGGCACGGAATAATTGTTGCACCCGCAACAGTCTTAATTAATGAATGCATCAATTAGTATTTTGTTTCTGCTGCCAACGAAATTTTTACGTCCACCAATTAACGCGGGAGTTGACGGGAACAGTGTTGAGTCAGCCCTAGTCCAAATATACCGAGTTTGTTTTACTTTTTCAATTGCCGCATTTTGCTAAAAACAACGTTATAATGTATTCATACAGTTCAATTTACCAAACCAAAATTTACTTGCGACGTATTTAATTTTGGTAAAACTATACCTGGTACTCGCTCCCAGGGGTGGGGGGGGATGGGCGGAGCTTCCCCCACAATGTTTTCTTGCCGGAAAAGTATAGCTTTTAAGTAATTATTTTTTTTCTAAACTGACCCTTAATTTTAGATGTCAATCTAAAATGTACGTTAATCAAAGGACTTTTATGTTAGCATTTGTGTGGAATTCGAATTATTACGATTTGCAAACAAAGTATCAACTAAATAACTAAATGTTGTGTCCTGAAAGTACACATCATGTCGTAAATAATGACCATTAGCAATTAAACATGTATAGCAACAATGCCGAAACCAACAGACATTTTCTCAAGCTTGGTAAAGCTCCAGTATAACAAGAGCCTTGTAATAAGTATGAACATTCACATCGTTCCCAATTCCTTAGCTCTTCCTAATCTAGCCTCACAACTGCAGCTTTATAGGCAATTAACAGTGCCTTACAAAGCCCAATACTGTTTCACGAGCTTTTGATAGACTGTTGACATTTGTTACAAACATTGCGACATGTCATCGGTCGTCACAAAAAATACAACCTCGCAGCAACACAATACCCGCAATGTCACTCAAACCTGACAGATACGTATTATTTGTAATTGTATATCAATAAAGCAAAAACTATAAGCTCTATTAGCACGGAACAAATATCTAGAACGGTATGTAAGTATGAAAGAATTCGAAAAATGTATAGCCTAGACCAGCGACACCTTAAAAAAAACATAACGTATATTGCCGTGCGTGTCACACACACAGCGGCGTTACCCCATCCGAGCGCATGTATTTACACCGATGTAAATGGCTCTAATTAACTAATTAAAGTTTGTATACACAAAAGGACAATTAATTCCCAACTGCCAGCTCTGCCAACGTGAAGTCAAGAACACAAATTAACCAATTCGTCTCACACACTAATCTCTCATATTAACCGTTTCGAATCGATTCACAACAACAGTTCGAACGCTGTTAAATTTCCGCAATTTCCGAACGCATCCATAAACACGATCTGTCAAATTTGAAAATCGAAAGCACAGAGCGCGCGCTCGCTGCGCGGTCGGATGGATGTCGTCGCGGCGACTGACAGCCTCAGCCTCTAGCGTAGCGTAACATTCTGTGGGCCGGCATCTAATGATCTTAGTTTCATTGTAGTGTGGAATCGCGCGGTTTTAATGGGGGCATGTGGGTAACGAGTGTCCAGGGAGGGCGGAATGGTGCGTAGCGGATCTCGGCGTTCTCGGTAGCCGCCGCGTAAGGGAATGCAGGACGCGATTGAGGCACGAGGAATGTTGCCGTTCGCTTCCTTGCTAAGAATAAGGAGCGGCCGACTCTTTAACAGTTCGTTTTATATCCTTCATCTTTGTAAGAAATAGTGCACGAACCCGTCATGAGCATTAACTTATAGCTCCGGCTTGTGTCAATCTAAGAGACCAGTTAAGCTACGTCAGGTGGGGTCAGAATTGGATCTCTGTTCGGTGTCTCAAATTCCATTAGTGTTACAATGCTTCGGTGGGCATGTTAAACAGTAGGTCGGATTCTTATCTTTAGATAACCGACGGTATACTTGTCGGATCTAAATAATTTGGTAATTATCTTAAACCGGTGTTTTGCGAATCTGGTGTTTTGCAATCTGGTATTTTGCGTATCTGGTATTTTGCGAATCTGGTATCTTGCTCCGGAGCACTTGCTGCGAATTCTAATCTCAGGAAACTAACCACCAATCCGCGTTGGAGAAGTGTGATGATCGTGTAGACCCACAACCGAATTTCAGCTGTAGGGCCCTGAAGTGGGCCATAAAGTTAAGGTACTCATCCTTAAGTCTGTTGATCGGACACAGCTTTGTTTGGTGTCGCAAGCGTACATAATTCCCGTGTAATCCCACCGAGGCGAGACTCAAAACACTTTCCCGTTTCTTAAATACTTGAAAACGTGAAACAAAACCGTAATTACTATGACGAGGAAGAGAGCGTGACGAATGTCGCTGCCGGCGCCGGCGGACCGTGGAGACGCTATCAGACAGGTGGCAGAACCTGTGTAAAAGTCGCCCCGGGCGATACTATCGTCAGATTGGCATGCAAGACCGACAAAACGCCCGAAATTAATAAACAATCTATCCAGTTTTTCCTGTCAAAGGTTGACATTTCATGCCAATTTCCATTGGAAATTGGATTGAAATTAAACACTTTGACAGGAAAAAATGGATAGATTGATACCATACCTTTGATTTTGAACTTAAACGTCAATTATGTCAAAGGACTTCTTCACTTCGAATTTATGCATTTATTTTTTCTTTCAATTTGTATTCTTTTTAGTGTCTATATGTTATTTCTACCTCTCAAACTTCAATCTTATCGTCTACTGTTAAACTGCTCTTGTATCTATATGCGGAAACTTTTAAATGGCCTTCACATACGTATTCTTCATAATGTCTACTCTCTAAATTAGCTGTAAGTTTTCCAGGAAAATAAATAAAATAAAAATAAATCGATGACAATTGATTTTGGTTGAAATTTTGCCTTTCGGTTAAAATAAAAAAATCGTAATAGGGACTGTCATACATTATATTATCAAGTTACGTATAGATCAAAACACGCATTCTAGAAATGACTATGCATATAGGTTTTCTTTATATCGTGAAAGCCGACAAAAAAAGTTCCGAAGTCGCAGGCAAAAGCTAGTATAATATTACAACGGCTTTTGTCGTAAAACAATACGATAATTAATTTGTAATAGCGTTGGCTGGACAAATATAATAAGTAAACAAAATATGAGTATGGCACTCAATGCCTTGTCTTGGGAACAATGCGTTTACAATCAAAAGGTCGTATCTTTACAATAGTACTCGGCAAACAAAAACTTAAAGAGTAGGCATATTTTTGCAGGAATTGCCTAGATTGTTCTCGTGTAAATTAATTTCTCAAAGTTCAAAGTTCAACCATTATCACCATCATCAACCCATCAGCTGTTTCTACTGTGCCATCATGGTCCAAAATCTCCAGGAAAATCTCAGACATGCAGATTGCTAAACTGGATATGCTTGGACAAGCTTTGAACTTGGATAGAATTGTATTATTTTTATGACTGACCTCAAATAATTTTATGTATCTACTCAAAACAGCTGTCCTTGCATATTTGCTTTTGCGTTTAAGTATCAATAGTTTGTTGCATACAAAGTAAGTACTACTGTTTTACTACTGTAAACTTTTCTTATTACTTTAGATTTTTATGTAATTTTCTCCAATATTTTATGTCTTTTTATATTGCTTCTAGGCTTGAAAAATGATGTATGCATAGTTATAGCCGATGTTCTTTCTGATTTCTTCTAACTTCTTATACCTAAATGTAATGTCTGCTGTGTTAAAGTCAGAGGTAATTATTACTATTAAACTAAGCAAAATTTAGTGTTCGATATTAAAAAGGCCGACAACTTACCCTGGAATACGTGTGCATAGATGACCGTCATTACTTGCCATGAGATGGCTAGTAAAACCTACATTTGTAGACCATAAACCTAACAACAGTTAGTTTACTTACGGGATATTTTTAGGTAGTTGGTATTTTTTGAAAAAACGATCACAAGGTAAACCAAATCAGTAGTAGGTACCTACATTAATATAAATTTACAGTAAAGCTTGTGAAAACCTCTTGCACCGCAGGGATGTAGTGTAGAGTATAGTAATCAGTTTCTTAATACTCGAAGAAATAGAAAAGAATAAAGCTGTTTCTATTGATATACATACATACATATAGTAGAAGAGATCTACAACGAATGGTAAAATCAAAATATAATGTAGTAAGAAAACGGTTTTTCAATATCGGTCACGAATCAATCAAATTACTTACGTCATGTAATAAATTTTATACCACGAATCAAATTGAATGTTTGTGAACTAACAGAATTGTTTTGATGGTAAATAACTACGAAACCCCCGGGAACGGCAGAGAGTGCACTCGCTATACGATAACGATACATTTTTATAAGTTCTATTATTTATTTCCATTGTGCTAGTAACTGGCCAGTTTAGTTGGCCAAAGACACATTTTTTTTTAACTTTGCAATCAGATAAAGAACACGGGTATTACGACAAAATATTTAAAACCATGTCTAACTATAACCATTATCTGCGTTTATTTGCCAGGCAATGTTTTACCATAGCAAAACGTTAACTAGGCGTTTGACAGTCAATAACCACCGTTTTGCAAAATTTGCTCTAAAAGCGATTCTTTGTTTTTGATGGTAAGACCGCTACTTTAATAGTGCAGTACGCGTACTTATAATTTAGTTATAGTAAGATAATAATAATTTTTGGAACAACCCTATCCTTCAAATGCGAAATTATGTGAGAATCACAGGACACTTTTGTTATCTTTTTTTTTTTTTTTTAATTTTTTTTTTTGAGCGTAGCAAACCAGCTTGCAGTACCACCAACCGCTAAAAATGCCAATGCCATGCTAATGTCTATGCTGAAAATGGATGGATGTTTCTAGATGTCTGTTACTCATCACGCAAAAACTGCTTGAACCCTGGAAAAGGATATAGCCTTCTCAAAAATTCACTCCTTACAGGATGTTAGTTTGTATGTACACAAGAAAACTAAATGCTTTCTGTATGCAGCCCAGTCTAATAGGCAAAAACTTAATTCCTGCACCTATGTGGCGTAAAAGCAAATTTGCTTCTTGGTAACATGGGTAAACTTTTCGAAACTTAGGATGCGTTTGTACAAAAGCACATTTCCACAGTTTACTGCAACAGGCTAAAACTAGGAAAGTAGTTATATTGTGAGTAATATTGGATACCTAGGCATGTTATACTTATTCATAAGTACTATTAGCATAAAAGCTACCCACGTGACGTGACAATGTGGCAAGCGTATGTTATAACTTTTACATGATGTAAGTACAATATAAAAAATACGCTCCACATTGTTATCTCCTCCTAATTTAAACTCGATTTAATAATAATTGACATATCTACAATGAAAATTCGTTTACTACGGCCATTGCAAAAAGCCGTAGGACCTATGTTTCACATTTAAAACCACAGCAATAAGTAAATGATAAATGGACTTCATTATACTTACGCCATTTTGAACTGATTGTTAAATTTATTTGGAAGTTACTTTCTATTTTAGCTTAATTCCGTACTCCTCAAATCTGTTATTGTTCCATCAATTAGGTATATTATTTACTAATTGTTCTACCTTTTGTTCATGATCTCAAATCGATGATTCAATTTATTTCTTCAAGAGTTATAAGTAGGTTATAACGCCCCTTGTTATTCAAGTGCTCTTGATAAAATGTTAAGACACTTAAAGAGTTTGTATTTAAGAGCTTTGGATTGTTTATAATAGAGCATCTTCGTTATTTCTTCCAAATTTGTATTACGCATTCCTTAATGAATGATGTTTTCCCTCTATTATCTTATCTAGACTGTACTTGAGCTGCCTACGCTCATTGAAATAGAATTGCTGCTCGTCTCGTCACACTTATTTACGAGTATCAACTAATTAGCTCATTATTATTTTACGGTCGTATATTAGAGGGGCTTAAATTGTTATTCTTCCGTTGTGATTTAGGTGTTGTATATTTTGTGAAGAATAGTAAATAAGTAGATTACCAACAAACAACACTTACCAGTTGCAATTTGTAGTTAGCAAAGCCACGACATATTTTAAAAAAAAGACAGTCGTGGCTAATTTATCAACGCCGAGTCGAAACCTCTGAAGCGGTTCTTTACAGCAACCTAGGAAAGTTTTTGATAATGAAATAAAGCGTTCAAGTTTGTATAGATTTTCTAAGTTATTCAATGGACATTTAGATGTTTAAAATTGATTCTAAAAAAATCTATTTCGACAGTAATGGCGGTAACAGCTCACGAGAGTACGAGCAGTCAGCGCCGGCGGAGACAAGTGGCGGTGACGCTGAACCCCGCACTCCAGCGCCCCCTGTCGACCACTTTGAAGACCTGCAGAACATCATTTACGCCCAAATACAGGGCAAGGGTGAAGACAACCCCGTCGTTGTACCACCTCGACGGGACCTGAACATTCTGAGACCAGAAAACCCCACAATCGGTGAAATGGAGGACTTAGAACCTAGGTAAGAATTTGAAATAAGTTTGCTAGTCACGACTTGACTTCATGTGTGTCGTGCCAGAATTAGTTATTCATTTGAATTTAGAAAAATCACCCTTGCGCATTACTAAACAACTAGGTAGGTACCTACTTACTTACATAATGAGAAAAGCGGAATAACACTCGCACCTTTTTTAGATGGTTCGATCGAGATTCGGTACCTAATGGTCAAATCATTCACAAAATTTCAGGCACTACGGTGAGCGCAGGCTCACTAATTAAATTTTTTATGACAGTATTAACAAAATATTTTTCTTTATAACAAAGAAGAATTCTACGAACCCTATCGCGGGTGAAATGGGTGTTGAAAGTTGCATGGAAAAAATATTGTTATGCGAGCGAAGTTGCGGTCGATAATGACAAATGTCTTCTTAGTACGCACAAAATCACTAAATACGAAATCACAAACTTGAATTTGACATGCACAATGTTTCAATAAAATTCCCCTATACCTAGTGTTGCATGGAAAAAACAAATTTTACACAAGCGGGGCAGCTTGGCAAAGCTTTAGTAAGAAATATCCCAGAGTTGTGATAATATGATCACGTGTAACAATTTATTTGTAAAAGATGACTAAATAAATAGATTATTCTATATTTCCTATAGTGCGATCGATATACAGAAAGATACTTAATATGGAGATTTCTTACTTTGTGACGTCATTGGTACGTTAAAAGAAACAAATAAGCAACAGTAAGCCATGACTTATAAATTAAGATTACTCCGTTTAAGAAATATTAATTAAAATTGTTCCGTGAAAAACGACGCGAAAAGGACATTACAAGGAAAATTTTGGAAAGTTGTCGACAGCTGACATCCACAAGTACAATTTATGTAGCGCGCCGCGAGTCGCAGGATTAAATTGTTAGTTACTTCGTTATTGCTACTATTAAACTTTTCGGTACGAATGCTGTGGGGGAAATTGTTACGAATGTTCTATTTAAGCATGCTTACTGAACTAAACGGCTGTTTTACGCGCGAACGCAAACAATTACGTACTCGTATACTTTTGCGATCAACCATTTGTTATCTACCAATCTTCAATTGGCGGTAAAACTATTTGATCATTGTTGGACAGCAGTGTTAACATTCAATTACAGCTAGAAGTATTTCACATACCTGTACCTGTTTTATTACTACAGAATGTAAGCTTACAATGGCCACGGTTTGCTTATAAATCTAAAATAACGCCAGGATAAACTCCAAGCTTGTGCATGGATTGGCGGGCAAACCCTGAAAGCCGGAGCTTTTCAACATTTTACGTACAACCCGCGCCGCGCTCTGAAGTATGCATCAAAACCAAACAGGTTGTCCGCTGTAGTGGTTGACGTAATTTCCCGAAAGTAAATATTAGACTCAATCTCATGAACATTGCGCGGACAACGAAAAAATACCGCGCGGTTACATGCTTCTCGCTGTACATAATATGTGTAGTCTTGTATGTATTCTCTGGACACATTGCTATAACCGGCCATAAAAAAAGGATCATATCATAGTTCTACGACAAGCTGATTCTATATGTAACAGACGAGGCGACCTTTTTTATCTTGTAAAGCAAATTTCACCAGCTTTGCAAGGAATCTTATTTAAAATCCAGTTACGGGCCCGCTGAGATAGGCGCGGGTCTTTGACAATAAAACTAAATGGAATGAATGCATGAAGGCTTCCTCAAACGCGGCTTACGATATGACGGGCCCTCTTATAGCCAAAATCATGTATCGTATACGTAGAAAGGGTTGCTGTGATATACGGATAATTTTTGGTGTTTCTGCCTAAATTGGCTCATCCACAAGAATATGATATGAGATGAACATTCTCCGTCCGTGACAACGAAATTTGTTTTTACTGCAAATTTTACATCCATGTTTTTCAAATGCTTTGCATTTTAAAAGAAAACCGAAATTCGCAATACCTACACAACATTGATAAATCCAAGTCAGGATCTACGTTAAGTTCTTGACAACGACACAATAATCGCCAAGATTAACAATTATAATTTGTTGCCTACCAACTAGGTCCGCTTAGTGAAACGGAAACCCAGTAGCGCATTGGTGAGCCATTAAGTATTCTAAACGTCCATTGGTCCTAAAACGGAACAATCGGGCTTTTTGAATTCCCATTTGACGCCAACACAATTCACACCAAAAGAGAGTCAATAAATTTTATAGCAGCTGGCGGCTTGATTTCTAAATGCAGGTTATCGGAGCATGCCACAAATCGAGAACGCTACACGGGGCCTCTTAGTATTCAGTTCCGCTGCGCATCGTGTCGCCTGGAGTCTCGCACCTACCTCTAGCAGGCAAATCACGTCCACTTATGTGTTCCACGCAGCCAAAACCAACACGCCTCCGCTGGAAAATCTTCCATGTAAATCTCGACATTAACGATCAGGTTTAAGAGGGTGTGCTAAAATTTTAAAGCAGCCACGTAGATGTTGGATTTTTCCGCCCAATCGGTCTATTTGTCATGATATGTTTTCATATCAAGACGGATCGCTAGGCAGACGCAATGAGAGGTTTTTTAATTTAAGCTAGCATAAAAATTTTGCTTTTCTAATAAATAATTTTGATTTTATTTTGTTTTCTTGATAATTTTATCTTTGGAAGCTTTGGAAGGATCCCAATTTGATTAAGTTATTTTAATTTTAAAATGGGCATTTAACATTTTTAAAATATGAGAGGCTATTACGATGAATCCTGAATAAATACTGAATTAGCGATAGCGCATGTGGGTTAATATGTTTGTTAGGTTAAGTTAAGCATTAAGTTGTAAGGCGTAGGTTTGTTTGGTTAATTTCTTACATAAAACACAGCAAAATGAACCCGCAAGGACGCGGGGCTCTCTCGAGCAGCAATGGATTTTTTTTTCTCAATGGTAAGATCACTATAAAGCTCGTTTGTTTTTTTTGGACCGGTCTTTTAGCACGCAGCAAGCTGGAATTTGATTAGTGGCTGGTCTACATCAAATCCTTTAACTATTCAAATGATGACATGTGAACTTCCCAATGGCCCACTTTCTTTTTAAAATTACTCTGTTTTAACACATTTTCATTTATAAATGGTTAACATTTAATCTAGTTTGGCGGCCGCTTGTCGGGCTGACCTATCGTGAAATAGACCGCCCCTGACTGACAGTCTCGAAAGAGTATGTTCACAACATTCTAAAAATTTAAATAGCCACCGTTAAAACCGAGCTCAGCTTTTATACCAAAAGGAATATTGGATGGATTGTTTTTTTAATGACGAAAATAAATTATATTGTAACTATGAGGTATAAAAAGCTTGTCAACACCAAAATAGTTTATACCTACCACCCGGAGTTATTTCTAATAGTTATTTGATGATTTTTATTTTTATTTTATTTATTAAAGGCATACCAACTAAGTATATAATATAACTAACTAAGTAATAATATAAGAGAAATTTCACAAATTAATAATCCCATAATGTTACAGTTTTATGAAGTTCAATTATAGATATGTTGATGAAAGCATTTTTCTAAAGAAAGTACATTAAGCTGAACTGCCTCCGGCAAGGTTTAACAGCTGAGAACGAGTGTCTTACCATAGTAATCAAGATCCACTTTACATGCCTTCCACTCCAAACAAAGAAACGATTACATATTTGTGTACCGTGTGGCGGACTCTACAGAAAGCATAAAAAAACTATAACCAACGAATACTAAACGACCACCTAGTGTTCCTATTTACACC
>DWMR01000890.1:0-10753 GCA_018245355.1 Dalla costala | reverse complement strand
TGCAGGAGATTGTCGCTGTTGAGTTACGACAAGGTCATCGAGTACATGCATGTGATTGCCGCTGCTGAGTTACGACAAGGTCATCGAGTAGGTGCATGCAGGTGATTGTCGCTGCTGAGCTACGACAAGGACATCGAGTACATGCAGGAAATTGTCGCTGTTGAGTTACGACAAGGTCATCGAGTACATGCAGGAGATTGTCGCTGTTGAGTTACGACAAGGTCATCGAGTACATGCATGTGATTGCCGCTGCTGAGTTACGACAGGGTCATAGAGTACATGAAGTGATTGTCGCTGCTGAGCTACAACAAGGTCATCGAGTACATGCCGGTGATTTTCGGTGCTGAGTAACAAACGCGCAACTTGCCGCTAGTACTTATTATGATCATATAGTAACTGTTACCTATAGTATGCATAGTTACCTATAGCATAATTTATACCTGTAGCGGATTGTTATAAAAACATACAATAGTAGGACCTAAAAAAATGTGCGTATTCAGTGGCCAAAAACTGTACAATATATTCTTAAAAATAAATCAAGAAAACGCCAACGCCACTAACTCTTCTATATTTAGTTAAAACCTATTTGTTCACAGGAGCGCCGAGAGCAGCAAGTAAAGATAGAATTAGGTGAACCCCTCGTCAAAACTCCCGCCACGACTAAAACGCAAGTGGACCTTCAAGAGAGGATCATGAGCATCTTGAACGATAAGAAAGTGTTAGGGAAGCCCGAAGCGCCGCCAGCACTCGCCCCGCAGCTCCCGCCGCCGCCACCGCAGAACAAACTGTTAAACGATCCCACTGTCAGAAAAGCTTTAGATTCCATATTACAAAAATTCACGTAACACTTCCTAACTAGTACTATACTATTACTAACTAGCTGGTACCCGCGACTGCGTCTGTGTAGATTTTCTTTTTGTTCTGTCCCTATGAAATATACCAGTATATGAAGTATAGACATCAATGAGATCTGAAGGATTTGATAGACATGGACGAATAAATAAGAAGACTGAGAATGCCCATAGAAACATACGTAGCCCAAAAAAACCTCAAATAAGTCTTAGAAATCTAGATTGCGCAACTGTTTAACTAAATTATTTGTCGTCTAAGAATTCCGCAAGCGCTGTTGTCGATATATCGATCTTATCACATAAATCGTATGCGCGAAATACAGATGGCGTAGCACGTTCTGTTTTAAATGTTCTGTTCTGATTCTGATTCTCATGCAGTGATATCGATATCTAGTTTTTCATAAGGATTTTATTTACGTAGCTACGATTTTTTATTAAGCATTGTAAGTCCTTTCTATTTATTCGTCCATGGTATAGATTAAGAACCAGAGAAGTAATTAACTCTACGAGTGTATGTCTGAACTTGAAATCGAACTGTGTTAAGTTCCATAATTGACGACATAATGTTAGAGAAATAATTGTATTACTGACATTTGATTTTCAATAAAACAGGAAAAACTACAAATTATTTTTTGTAGATATGTTTCAATGGTTGACATTTGCATTTGCGTTAAGTATTGTGTAGGTACTTTGTGGTAATTATAGTGATAGGTTTTATAAGTATGTCATTTTAGCAATAATAAAAATAATTATAGATCAATTTATTTTTTATATGTTACTTATTTGTATATTTTCCTTACTGTTAGTATCCGTTATAATTATAATTACACATCAAAGTTCTTGAATTTCTCCACGCCTTTGTAATTGGTATTGTCCACATTATAGTTCTTTCTGGGTAGTCTAGCATTATTTTTCCACAATATGCGGCGCATTTGTCTCTTGGACAGGGTCTCATTTCACAAGCCTGGTTGCACATGTCAAAACTGGGTTGCGAAGAAAATTACAGTTTACTTTGAAGAAATCTTTATTTTCACACGACACTACACTGCATTAATAAACCAAACAACCAGTAGACTAAGACCAAACAAGTGCGTCAGCACTTCACTAACAATGGGAATGATCGATGCACTACTTCAGTTCAGAAGACAGTTCTTGTGTTGCATTTGTGTCAATAGGTGAAGTGACCATTTACCACTATGTAGCCCTTATTTTTATTTTAACTACATAAAATCTGTATTATTGGGTTAGTAGTCTCGCACTTGTGGATCCTGGGCTTTAGTTATTGAGCATTGATTTTTATGTAAGCAATAAATTTGCAATCTGGCATTTAATATCAGTGCTGAACATGTGCCGGGGACGCCATTGGCCTTCTTAGGTGACCCCAAATTCTCACATGCGGTCGCCAGGTTATTGGTAAAACCCCACATAACTCCCCTGAGCTATTGTTTGAAGGTAAATAGACATAGCTGATATAAATTGTATTTAGTTCCATCATCATCATATTGGATGCTAAATAAAACGCATTATGTTCAAAGTACGATTTTTTATACGTTCACATTTATTTTAGGTGGTCTAAACAAGTCACGGAGCTAGTAGTTAATTGGTGATTTGAAGAGACAAACTGTGCTATGAAGTTTTTTACATAAATCACCAAAATAACTTTATCAACGTGCTAACAACTAAGTTTGAGATACTGGCTTTACCATTACACAATAACAACTTTAGATAGTCTTTTAATCTAGGTGAGTAAATTACAAAATTCGCAACTTAGAGCATGAATTGAATATGTCACTTTTATTAAATTTTCATGTAAAAAATTAAAATAGATTTTCATTTTGTATACAATTATTTCTACAATGATTCACATAAACCTAGTGATTGTCTTGTCAAACACCGCCAGCGGTATATAAAAAAATTCTAGTTTCATAATTATAGAATCTAAAGCCAAAGTTTCAATAGGAATCTGTAATCTGTGTAGCTGATTCTTAATTTGGAAAGTAATTTTAAAAAAGCACTTTCAAAATATTTCACATCTCTTAAATTGTAACGATATTACAATGATTTGCAACATCAAAATTTTATTTATTAACAATATTAACGATAATTATTATTGAATTAAAACACGACATTGAGATCATGGCCCTGTGTGTTTTAGGTCTTTATGAAGCAACATCATTAATTAGTTATATTTTACTATTCTAGGATTCATAAGCTATACAAGTTATATAATAAACTAGGACATCATTAGGAATATCCACATCTTACTCTATATAAACAAATCCACGTACACCCTTAGTACTACAGCAACTAAATGCCATCACACACATCAATCCCCATAAAGCTATATTTGGAAGATTTGGTGTCAATCGAGAGCTCGATAGGTGAGCGAGATATATACAACGACTCAGTCATATTTGACTACATCGCCTGAACATAGATGGCGAATTCGAAATATTTAGTCCTGCATTGGTTCAATTTGATTTAAGTAGACCGCTCTGGTGGGTCTTCTTGTTTAGAGGGATCGAATCCCTCCTTTATGTGTCCCCCGGCACCCTTGGGATCCAAGTCAGTCGCCCAGCTGAAGTGCATAAGGGCCAAGTGTGCATTACCTAGTTTGTTGTGAACTTTACCAAGTAAATAGTAGACTAAAGATTCTCTCGGCGCTATATCTTTTAAATGGTGCAAGTCATATAATGCATCATGGGGCCGTCCAGCGCGCAATAAGACTGAAGCTCTGTGAAAACGACACAACGGGTTCTCAGTGTCTAATGCCACAGCCCTTTCTAAAGTCGCCAGAGCTCGGTCCATTTTGCCTAAAGCTGCCTGTGCTAAGCCTAGCTGGCACCTTAGAACTCCGGAATGCGGATGGATTGCGAGAGCGCGTCGTATGTGTACTTCAGAAGCTTTCCAGCGTTCTTGTCGCGCGTACACCGTCGCTATACCGAACCACGCCACGTAATTCCTAGGGTCAATACTAACTGCAGTTCTGAAACTCGCTAGGGCCTTATCCGTTTCTTCAGCTCCTGCATACTCATGACCTAGTAATGCATGAGCATATGATGCATCAGGATCAATTTGAACAGCACGCTTGAAAAACTTTAATGCAGTTTCACGCTCCTTATGCAATGAGAAGCAATTGCCGGCAGCCAACCAAGCAATCGAATTACTCCGATCCAATTCAACTAATTCTTGTGCTAACGCAGACAGCTGCGCTTCACGTTGTAAGTGCCATAAACACGTACTATATATGTCCATTCCTTCTGTGCGGTTTGGGTAGTGTTTACGAATATCTGCAAATGTTTTGGCAGCCGCCTCATACTGTGCCAGCTCATAGTGTGCGCGAGCTATCATAGTTTGGACCCAAGGTGAATTTAACTGCTTATTTGGTATTTCTTGGAATAGCTTTATAGCACTTTTGCAATCCAAAAATGAAAGTGACTTATATGCCTCTCCCAGCTCTCGCAATAAATTCAGTAGAGCTAACCCATTAGCATTTTTAGGTGTAATAGTAGGTGTAACAGATTCAATGTTTTTATTTTTTTCATTGGAGTCAACAGAATTTGTTTTTAAATTTTTAGCAGACCGTTGCTTGTTTTTCCTCGAGGGACTCTTTGGTGCAACAAACTTCCTACTAGGAGACTTATTGTTTTCTTTGACAGAATAACTACTATTATTGTTACTAAACAGCCTAGAAGATCTTCTTGGTGCTGGCCCCAGGGTGCATCTTGGTGCGGGGCTGAACACAGCATCTTTCAGCTGTCCCATTTGTGCTCTGAATGAATTCACAATCTTAGGTATCGCTTTCTGTTCATTTGAGTCTGTGAGTGTTGTAGTGTATAAAAGGGGAGATTCTTCCATTGGCAACATTCCGAAAGAAGGTGAGAATGGTATTGGCACTATGCCGCTGAACACACTGGGCTTACGCTTATTTGGTGCCGGTGTCTCTGGTGTAATACTTGTGGACAAAGCCATTGGCGTCCTGAGTGCAACATTATTTGGTGTGACATTTGCATTCAAATTGGTGTTGTTAGGAATGTTACTATTAACAATTGAAATATTTTCTGAATTGCTGACTAGATTCAATGATGAGACACCAAATGAGAACTCTGTGTTATTAACTTGGAAAACTTGGTTAGGATCTACCTTTTCGCCCATGTTGCAAAGTTGGGCAAAGGATTTCCACATAAAGGGATTTAATGATAATGCTTTTCGATGAGCATCTGCAGCTTTGCTTCTTCTTTCTGTGATGTTGTAAATTTTTGCGAGCACTTGTAATGCATAAGGAGCTTGTTCGCCAAACTCTGATGCAACTATGTCTAAATTTGTTCCCAAAGCAACTTCTGCATCTTTGTAACTGCAACAATAATCAAAAATGTTTAGTAATACAATTGCAACTATGTGGTACCCCCCCCACACTAGGATTCCATGTATTGCTGGCGGCAGACACATACAGCAAACATCACAATATTCACAATGCAATGCCCAAGACTATATACTTACAATTTCAATTCCACCGAACATTTGGCAAGGAGGAGTCGTGCCTGCGGTAGAGTCAAGGAAATATTTTGTAGTAAATGATGTGTCTCATTTACCCGTCCTGCTCTGTAGTAACATGTTCCTAATAAAAATGCAGTTTCTTCTGATGTCACTGAAACCATTTAACAATTAATTTTATGCAAACTGTTATTAACTACAACAACTAATAGATTAATCAATTCCTTTATCATAGTTTAATATGATGCGATGATAGCAAAGTGGTTAACACTTTGGCCCATACTTGGGTTGTCTGAGGTTCAAATACTACAACTTATCTAAGCTGTGTATGTTTTTAAAGTAATTTAATCTGCTTTCGGGGCTGGTGATGGATTGTGTTGATGAACATGGAATATGATCAGAAGTAATTCAAAACTTGGTCTATAAGGCATTCACGATTTTATTACCAAATTTACTTGAATAAATCAATAAATTTATATAGAACTGAATAAAAAGGCCAATTTGTTCTACATTCATTTAGGCAAGTAATAATTTTGGCTAGTTCCTTCCCAAATATTACGATTATAAAATCAATGGCGTAAGCTAGAGAGTAGATGTTAGCAAGCCAACTTTATTTGCAAAAAAACCACCTTTATAGAGTAGGTGATAAAAATTCAAGAAAGTTATAGACGAGGGTAAATAATTGAATATTAATTTAATGAAATTACCTTCAGCGTGTAATCTTTCAGCCAAAAATATAGCATTGTCGTATTCATAATTATTGAGACAATCCCAAACGATTACCTGTAAAAATTTAAACGCTGTAATAAATGAATAGGGTTGGAATACCTACCTTGATTGACAGTAGTTGCTTATATGATTCCACTTACTTGTATTGGCTCTTGTACAATCATTTTTGCAAATCACTAACACTGTTAGTCGCTAATGTTGTAATACACTTTACATAGCTAGCCACGATCGTTACAACACAGTAACAATGAAAAATAAAAACGAATCTTTTACGTCGGACATATTCATTTCAGTTTGTTGATTGTCTATGGGATGGGCACACAGATGATTGTTGATTACGAAAGCGAATGCTCGCTCGATAAGTTTTTTTTTTTTAGAAATTGCCATAACTTGTACTGATTATTTTGAAATTCCTACCATACATGTCTGAAAAATGGCTTTTTATCTGAGTGTATTTTCCAAATAAGTACATGACATGTACCTTTTATCACGGAATAAAGGTCGTTGATGGTATGGTAGACGTGTCCTAAAACTCCTGACAGAAACATTTCTGTCTGATAAAGCAGTCTATTCGCTATCCGATGTTATAACATTTATTATTATAATCCTAGTGAGAAACGTAGCAGTTCGCGTGCAGTCATGATTAACATGTTTCCGGCTGAAAAGTACGATAATGGAATGGAATGGAACGTGAAAATCGGTGTAATGTAATATAATTATTCGTTTTTTATAAATTGAACAGTGAAACGACATTTGGTTCAATGATCTGCACGATGTTCCGGTTTGCCGCGAGATACTAGACTGTTGTTTATCTGTGGTAAATTGCCGATACCATGTTATTTAATATCTTTAGTAATCATTAGCAAAACTCTACCTAGTCTGTGGCAAAACTAGCGAACGAACGAATCGTCACGATCGCGTTCGACTCGAGAGTGAAGTCATGAAGTGTAATGAGAAATATTATTGGAAAAATATACTGAACGATTACCTTTTTCCTGCATGTATATAGTTTTTGCACAGTTTGTTAATACGACTTATTGTTTGTATTGTACGTTTATACAGGCATTGTTTTGAACTGAACGTGGAGAAAATCGATGAGATTTTGTGTACAGTGTTTCAGACAATATGTGCAGTGTTGATTACGAATGACATCTGATTCGAAACAAAAGGAAACCGTAGCTGAGAGGATTAGATTCCAACTTTAGGAAGGTAAGCCTTGTTAATATATCGTTAGAACCATTCCAGTTCATAAAGTGCTGATTTGATCTTACAATGACCACAATAAGGCATTCGTGTTCCCTTCACTCTCACTTTACAAACAAGAAAATGACAAGATTTATGACCTCCAGTATTTAAGATCCGTTTCCATTAATTGCTTTAAAATGTTACATTATTTTTAAGTATTCGTATCGTTTATGTGAAATTACGCATCTTGCAAGTACTATGTCCTAATTAACATGTAGGTGATTCGAAATGGTCATTGAACATAATAAATGCCTACACCCAGTTATACGAGCAATTTGCTAGATTTCCAATATAATATGAGCCCTAATTAAGCTTCTAAAAGCTTGTAAATAAAATATCAAAAAATTGTTTACACAGCTGTTGCCTCAACCTATTTGACGCAATGTGTTTTTGTATTTAAATAACTTCAGGAAAAGTAGTTTTATGTACATAATAGAACTTTTAGAAATTAATTTAAATACCTATATAATTTTAAAATATTTTTTATAATAAAATCAGTCACAGATGTTAGACACATGAAAGAATGAATGAAGCATGGAAATTAAAAACATAACACATATATTCACATAAATTCGCTTTGAATGCTGCAATCGTAGACACAATAGAAAATCAATTGTGTTTTGCCTAGATATGACCACAGGACATTTCAGGGGTTAATATGAAACTACATCACAAAACTGGCTATTTAAATAGCCATTGTCATCCATACACATTTGCAACCTGCAAGTTCAGTTTGTATTTGTTTTATATAAGATTTTACTCAAAGTTAGTCATATAAAGTATGTTCCTACTCCTGAGGAGTATGATCTCTTCTGTATGAAATAATTTCACTGCAGTAATAAGTGTGGCTGTGATGTTATTCTGGGCTAACTGTATACAGCTACTGGTAAATAGTTGTACTTAAACAGCAAGGTCCTAGCAATTTAAAAAAAATATAGTTTAAGACTATGTGTGTTGATCATACATTTTGCTGTTTATTATTATCGTATATAACTTTATATTTACATTCGTGGTGTGATCCTTTGTGGTGGACTATGGCCTAAATCTTCTCATTCTGTTAGGAGACCCAAGCTCGATAGTGGGCCAGTGACGGGATGTTTTGATTATACATTAACTGTGTAGATATAAATAAAACATGTTTGTATCATATTTTATTCACGCCAAAACTATCCAATGCAAAAGCTATTATGTTTCAAGGCAAATAATCTGTAAATGTATTCATGAGACCACAGACTACTAATATCTTTAATATGGATTCATACTGAGTATGAATGATATTTTGGTTTAGTCATAAAACTGCAAGAAATTACATTATGTGAGTAACCAGCTTTTAAAACATTTATTTAATCATGACCATTATAATGTGAAACAGATCTTAGAATATCTGTGAATGAATATTTTCACATGCAAGGTATTGTTAATGTTAAATGAAAGTAATTAACAGGTTTGCAGTCTTGACACTAAGTAGTGCTGCAAAATAAGTGGAAGCACAACAACTTCAAAAGCATGGTTGGTTATCAGATAAGACAACTGGGGCCTATCCAATGCTTATTACAAATGCATAAGTAGGTCCATACCTACTATGTCCATTGTCCATATATGGATCAGTATTTCATTAAATTATTTTAATTGTATAGGTTGTCAGCCACGATTTCATCGCAAAAAGCTTATTATTGCTGCAATTTTTATAACACAAATGATATATTAATTGCACTGTGTTGGACACAAAACCATACCGTTGAAAAGCGCATCCTCCTATAGTAATGAGAAATAAGATTTGGCAATTTTTGTCTGTACCTGTTTTCCAGTAATGTAATGTTACTAGGCTATTGAAGCTCAGTGTAATGCCAGCTTTTTGATATCAGATGTTATTGCTTTTATTGTACATTGTTCTAAAACAAGCCTTGATTCTTATTAGATCTTGTTTAGAATTGAAAACAATCACATTGTTTCCATTTCATCAATAGTATTACAGATAACATTGAGTAAATAAAGGAAGTTAATTGCCATATTCAAATTTCATTAAGATTTCTATGTCAATGGCCAATTTTAGTCTGTGAACTTAGATAACCAGTTAATTGCTATTTTGCGGCATTAACGCAATGCAATTTAAAAAATTCCGTTAATATCCATTTGGTAATTATTGAGATTAGTCTTGACTTCGGTATTTCCTTCAAACCATATTGATAATAAAGTCTTCATAGTCTTCACCTTGAGTAAATCATAAAATAAATGACGGACATGGTTAAGTAAATCAGACGCCACGCGGCGGGGTTAGGATCGCTACTGGCGAAATTTCATGAGTGCTTCCGTGCTTCGCAAGGCACGTAATGCAGTCGTTTCTGTACTCACTGGAGAGCAGTCTAGCAGCTTTGTCGGAGGCTTCGGGTGGCCAACTCCTCTATCGACTCGTAGCTGAGCAGCGCGCTGGAGTAGGCTGTAAATGAGTGTTTTTCACTAGCCTGCTAATCTCACTAATATTTTAAGGGAACAAGTTTGTGAGGTCGTCACATTGAATATGTTTGTGATGTGACTAATGTGGCCGGATTTGGAGGAAATCCGGCACTTAGATATGAAGGAAAACATCGTGAGAAAACCTGCATGCCTAAGAGTGCTCCATAAAAGTTCTCGAAGGCATGTGAGTGTTATTTAGGTCACCCTATCGCATTAGGTTAGACTTGTAATGATAGTTGGGAAATTGTCAATAAAAAATAAAAATAAATAAAATATAATGTTTTGCTCAGGATATTTACTCGTAAAATTGCGGGAAAGTCCATCAAGTTTTGGAACAGTGTTTGAACCGCGAGCGAAGCTGCGAGACCTGCTAGTACCTATGACGATAAAGCTTTTCTTTGACAGGATGAGTGCAGAAACAATCAACCTGACCGCGCAACCGATCGCGGACACCGTCCGCGAGATCCTCAAGCCTCTGGAGGAGCCCGTGTTCCTCCAGACGCGCACCGCGCAGGTCATAGCCGGCATATTCGTGTGGACGGCGCTCTTTATCACTTGCCAACAGGTAAAATGAATATTTTATTTGAGTTGCTACTGGCAGAGTAGCTGTCGACCGCTTGTGAAGAGTTTATAAATAAGTAAAATGTTGTTTTTAGTAAGCGCTCGTAACCCCGCGGCTTTTGTGAACTGTAATTGGGAGAGAGAGTTGAACGTGTCGGGTGCATTCGGGAGTCGGATGGGTGGCAATTCCCTTACGGATTACACGCGTGCGTAAATTATCGATGAAAAACAGTATTTCAGAACTAGCTCGAGCTCGTAATAATGATTGGGGTCGAGTAGTTGTTGAGCGTCTCGAACATCAAGAACAGCGAAGCGAAGGAGAATGCGCTAAAATTTGGAATAGTCCATTAGGTACATGTGGATTAGGCCTATTGGGGATACCACGATAAAAAAAACGCGCCGCTGACTTTACGTCAAGG
>DWMR01000889.1:0-10754 GCA_018245355.1 Dalla costala | reverse complement strand
GTCGAATGATGGACGATCGCCAGTTTGGCGAAATATCACGTACAACCTTGTTATTTATTTTTTATTCTTTACATGTCCAAATAAAAACATTATAGATAGCTAATCCAATTCGTTTTTAAATGCCTGAAATGAATTTACCCTCCGTGCTGTGAAGTTCGGCGATATAAATGTATGGGATAATTTATTGATTCTCCGATAGTTTGTACCCAAGCTATTATAAATTATTAATTTACTGTACGTGACTATTTTAATCAATTTACGGCCACTTTGTCGTATTGTAGCCCAAGAGCCCGTGAACGCCAGACTTTCGTAATTTTATAAACGCTGAAAGTTTTTCAGCGCATGCTCTAACGCAGATACTAACAATGGGCTACTATGAAGTTAGGGTCATCGTGGCTTTGGCAGGTAGAAGGTAGGTACCAAAGGTGTATAAAATACCAACCTACTTTTATCAAAGTATAAACGTAATTTTTTGTATTTCCTTTGGATTAAAATTTAAAGTCACATCATCCCTTGCCAGACACTTTGCATCGTGGCAATCTGGCAACCCCTAGCCAGACACCCTTAAACTTTATTAAATTGTAATTGTAATTTTGTAAATAAAAAAAAACTGAATTTTGAACCTACTTCAAAAAGAAGGAGGTTATCAATTCGTCTGTATGCTTTTCTTTTTTTTGTATGTATGTTAGGTACTCGACATCTTCGCCGCTAGTAAACTGATTGTTTTTTTTTTTTTAAAACGGTAGGCATACCTTCGAAGTAGAATTTAACATTTTATAATTACAATTACAATTTATGAAAGTTTAAGGGTGTCTGGCGAGGGGTTGCCACGATGCTAAGTGTCTGGCAATGGATGACGTGACTTTTAATGTTAATCCAAAGCAAATGCAAAAAACATTACGTTTTATACTTTGACAAAAGCAGGTTGGTATTTTATACATCTTTGGTACGTTCTACCTGCCAAAACCACGATGACCCAAACTTCATAGTAGCCCATCGTTAGTACCTACCTGTGTTGGGGAGCATGCGCTGAGAAACTTTCAGCTTTTATAAAATTACGAAAGTCTGGCGTCTACGGGCTCTTACTATATTGGTGCATATCGGGTTATTTCGTGACAGGCGGCAGATACTAGGGTTCGTACGCAATTACGACCGAGTACAAAATTAATTGAAGCCGACAATTTGTCTCAGAGTCGTCCGAACCTTAATACCTGTTTCGAACAATAATTAAGCTATTATCTCATTACACTTGTATCCATGCTAATAAGGAATGTAACTCGTTTTTCTGTCAGTAATCGCGTGTACCACTGATGTCATGTCATGGCCCTAAAATTACACCGACACACAATTTTTAATCTTAACGTAAAGACTTAATGTCCAAATTCGAATTCAATTAAGTGTTATCGCTACAAGGATAACGTTCTTACGTATTGACAATGGTTAATTAAAGAATCCCGCTAGATAACGCCAGTCGTGTACCTATCTACAATGCGACTCGGATATTTAAAAACCATGTCGCTCCGTCCATCGCAATAAAATATTCACACTTATTGATAGAGACTAATGTAATTTTCGTTGTAATCACATTACCTTATCACCACTTATAACTATCGATATTGTCATACATTACACGTTAATAAAATATATGTATTTATCACATGAAAGCGTTCAATATCTTGTCGCCCGCTCTATGCGACTGGAGCCATTAATTTTAAGTCGATTGTATTACTCTTATCGCGACCCTATCTTCGTCCCGCTCGCATCCGGCCGCTGTCTTATTTTATCTCCGCTAAATAATTGGAATTGTTATACAGAAGGTAAGGCTCGACTCTTTAAAATGCAATCAAAAGCAATTTAAACACGATTAACACCAACTTATACTTCATAGCGTAAAAGATAATATTTTTGACACGCAATCCCTATCTCTCCGCATAGTTTGCTTGCGTTTACAATTACGTCAGTATCTTGAAAGCGCGAAAAAGTCCCATAATATAGACGTCGTCACTTTTCTTACTTAAAGCTTAGGATACAAATAACCCAGCGTATTCAGTTATCGCGAGTGGCAACCGGTGTCCCATATGTATCGTAATGCTTTTCATTTTATTATCAGAGAGGGCGCCGAGACAAGGGAGGTCCCAAGGCGCGGAATCATTCACACTTTTAATTTAGTTGCTCCTAATGTATGCGAATAACTTAGTAAGGAGGGTAGCAACCCTCACTAGCTTATAGTTAAACAACTATCAGGCGCTGGGGTGCGTAGGCCTTAATAGTTTTCCCCTCTGTACCCATACATTATGCAAATACGCTAGTGATATGTCAGCTCGTACACTTGGGACGTTTTATTGTTATTCGTGAGTTTATTCCCTTTTATTAAGTTAAATTTAATTAAATTCAAGCCGGCGTATTTGTTAGGCCGATTGACTGAAAGGCATAATGCGTTGTGATTTATCAGCTCTCCTACACGCGTTGGAGTACATTCAAAATGACATCTCGGAAGGATTAGGATTTTGATAAAAGACGTGTTATTTTCGTACACGGACATCAGAGCATTATAATTATAATCTAAACGCAATTACGGATCCTGACACTATAATATATGTGTTTAGATTAACTCAGTCATAGGATTTTGCGATGCTAACAGATGTATGTGGTGTAGGTAGCTACAGATAAAAAATTGATTAACGCGTATATTTATACACCAGCCGTAGTTATAAAATTGCTAATGAGAAACTTCACAGGTAATTAATTTGACAAACTGACTGGAACTGACAATAGTTTGAGGCTAGTTTCGTAGTAAACTGTATTGACATTTTTATCTAATTAGTTACTGACCAAACGTAAGCAACAATATGAAAATGGCTATGGATGTTCAATTTTTTATTTTATGGAAGTGCGACCTATCTTTTGAAGTTTTGCGTGTATTGTTAACGATGACGCAAATTAAGTCATGGCCAGTGGAATAGATGACCGTGACCGCTATGGCTATTTATTGAGTGAGCGCCCGCGCATTGGGTGTCCTATGTCGTGACGTTTTTATTATCGTTGGACGACTCTCGTCTCTAGGTGTTGCCATTATCACGACATCTTTCAATTCCATGTCTCACCGTGAAAAATGTCGTGGACGACAGTGACCGTGTCATGGTAATAATAGCAGCTTAATTTAAATGTCCCAACGACACTTATACGACACGACTATCTGTCGTCACGACATAGTGGGATACTGTCCTGGGGTTGTTAAACAGTCGTTCTCCGTTTTTATAATTTTATTAGCTTATCTTCTGCCAAACTTAATTCGAGCAATGCGGTGGAAACTGTCAATGTGTCCACGTTGGTGCAGCAATAGATACAATAACACCCAGACATATAAAAAAAAAAAAAAATCTAATCCTTAAGTAGCTTCTAAATACTGTTCCTAATTTTTATAAATACATATTTCGTTTTAAAATATTTTGTAGAGATGGTATTTGTACGATGAAGGCTATTATTAGAAGTATCGTAATAATATTGCTGACATGTTGAGTTTGTGTAACTACCATATTTTGACTAATTCATACAAAATGCCCAACCGTGAAGATAGGTAGTGAGGTCCACAATAATACATAACATTATGAAGCTAACCATTAGACTTGTCAACTTATTTCCTCGGTGCGATGTTTCAGAGTAATCCATATGCGCTGAAAGAAGGAGGCGGGGAGATGTCGGCATGGACCTCGGCGGGACTGCAGCCCTCCGGCGGGTACTACCCCTACGATCCTACGCTTGCGGCCTACGGGTAAGTCTCAAAGGCCCAGGTCAGGCCTACAGGCCTGTCCCCAGCCCGCGATACGCTGCGCCGCGACAACGACCAACTGTATCGCTTTGCGAAAGGCTCGTGACTATGGCAATTCGATTTCGATGCAATAATTGAATAACTGTTTTGTGCATAACACTTGTATTCGACACCCGACGAAAATGTTGTCGAGCCATGGTTTGGGGTTGCGTTTCAATATAATTTTAAATAAAAGTGATAGCTACAATTTATAATTTGATTAGTTAAATCACGGTTTTTAGCAGTCCAATGTGTATCTTACCATAATTAGGCAAGCACAGGATATTGCCAAGTTTATAATAAACCGCTATAGTTATTTCCGTCAACATTATACAGTTAACACACCATTTCATGCGCGCACAAAAGGCTTGGCCGGCAATGGAATATTAATAGGCAATCGTTTTCCTTTTTTCGGCCAAAGTACCTACACGACCGCGCGTACCGAGCACCAACCGCGTTCAGAATTAACCGCCCAACATTTTTATCCACCTCATAAATACAGAAAATGATCTCTTTTTCACTACAAATACGCACAGCTCTCCAAATATCCAATAAATCACAATAGCAATCTGTCACGTATTATTGCAGGATAAAACACAATTTTAGAATAATATCGTTATGATAGCCTTGGATCCAAAATGTTTGTCCAATAATTAGCGTTGACGGTGATTTCGTCCGTGACTGGTTGTTCAAAAATTCATTTGTAGATCTGTTACGACGTGAAATAATGTCTCACAAAGACATTTTCTCCTTTTTAGCTTTTTGAACTTTCGGTACCATTTTACGAAAATTTCGCGGACTGAGGAGTATGAAATTTGGCACAATTAAAGTTTATATGGAGAAGAAGTGCAGAAATTTAATAATTTTTTTCTAATAATGCATTAAACATACATTAAATTAATCAATAAAACTTTACACACTCTACATGCGTTTGACATACACCCATGATGTAGGAGGCCACTAGTAATATTCTAACCGTCCTATTCGAGTTTAACAGGTGTCAACGGGTGGCAGTTGGCAGTTAGTCCACTGCGTGCCTGTTTGTTAGTTACTTTGTTTAAGTAATAAACCATTATCTAGATAAGTACCAATAATTTGGTAAATGTTGTTTACAACTGTACGTGTCTACTGTATGATGGTATTTAAATACCGTTTTTTGTTTTAACTTGTAGGATGGATTTTCAAGCATTCAATTTACTTACTACTAGTTATGTAGTTTTACTTTTCACCTGCTCATTTTTTTATGTCGACAAAATTGTGATTCAGTGTCAGAACAATAACCTGAAATCACCATGGCGTCGATGCCTGAAGGCTATACGTGTAATAAACAAGACAAACGAAGACAAGTTTTTCTTGCGATACAAAACGGGAGGTCTCTCTGGGAGCCAAAGATTTCATGGGCTCCATATTTCGTACAACCATTCTGGTACAACCATCAGTCTGATGTACCAACATTTTGAGATATAGTAGGTATTTATAGTCCTTTCCAAATTAACACTCAGCTGCATTACACGATAAATGCACGTATCCCTATGTTTGGTAGTACGTGTTTGCCCCGAGGGACAAATGACCGCGTAACCACTCCCGGTTTTTCTTCTGTCCGCCCTCGGCGGTGGGCCCCGTGTGTGACAGAGACGAATGATGGCATATCCATTTCGCGATAGGGTTTGATTAATTCACAGTTTTTCTTCGAAGTGCGACAGTCGTTGGGTTGCGTTGGCCATCCAGACTAGCGGCTTAAACGATGTTTAAGCGTTAGTAGAATGGAGTTGAATCAAATGTCAAACGTATGGGGTTAACGTTTTAGGTTATGCCATAATATATGACATCATCACAACCCATCACCGGCCTACTGAGCACAGATCTCCCAGGGTGAGATGGGTTAGACCATATAGTCCACAACGCATAAGATTATGTCATTCGAATATTATTTAACATTATATTCTATGAATACTAATCGCTTCGGAGCTATTGCCACTTGTCTACAGTCCCAAAGTAACAGCGTTGATGCGCCGTGACGCCACTCGAACTATCGCTAACCTGTTCTTGCATATTTTTATTTGAAGAAAATAGCAAACGGGTCTCTGTCGCCCATGAACATCTGCTGCCAATGTTAGTGTAAGTTAGTCCAGTTAGTACTAGTGGTTAATATTCTTGGTTACTTTGTATTCATTAATAATAGGATCGTGGGAGTTAGGACACTGGCCACTAATCGGCAGCGATGCGCTGAGAGCAGTCATCGCCGATCTGTCATAACAGCGCCAAGCGCGGACGCGATCAATTAAACGCGAACGTCGTGGCGCACTTGAAAATTTATCCGTCCATGAATCACGTTGGTAGTAGCTGAAAATAAAAACAAATCACGATACATCAAAGCAGAGTTATGCTGACAATTCGGCTCCGCTCGACTTAATATATAGCAGGCGGTGCGTTATAATCTAAAAATAATTAGGAGCGACATTAGTTTTTATGCGTAAAAAAGACGGAATGATAGCTTCAGACCGAGACACGCACGAAAATACACCGTGATGTATAGCGTCCCGGCGCTCTCGTACAATTGTTACTAGCCCGCCCCACACATAGGATGATGTACTATCTATAAAAATTAAAAAACAAAGTCGCTTTTTGTGTCTGTCTGTTTGTTAATCTTAAGTGAAATCCTTAAGTGACGCAACGGATTTTGATAAGGTTTTCACTATCATTTAAATAATTTCTTCCGGAAGGTTCTTATGTAAAAAACATGCATAATATGATATTAATAGAAAGCAGAGAAAAATGTTTTGGAATCAAGTCGTTTCGGGCGCTTACATTGCTAACGCTGGCTAAACCTTAAAAGATACATAAAAATAATGTACCTACTACGAAATTGTGTATCTTAAAAAAGCCTACAAAAAGTCCGCGTGGGCATATATCTAACTCCTAATTTACAACAAAGCACTACAGGTCGCCGCCAACGTCGACGACAAAAACCAACGCATTTCCACTCGACGTGCAGAACAAATTACAGCGATGCAATATTCATTGGCGGGGAAACTACTGTACAAACTTATGTATATTCGTGCGGCTTCATAAGTAGCTAATAACCGTCCACCATAATTCAGTCGAGTCGAAAGTGTTGCGGCGTGTAATGGTGAAAAACATACAGAAGCAGCGAAACTCGCCGGCGCCGTAGTAGCGTTTCAGTTAAGTACCGTTGGCGTATTATTTGAAACAGCCTGTAATCTGCCACGCCCGCCGCGCGGCGAAATGAAAAATTATTCAGCTATTTTTAACAACACAAGACTCGAGCACAGAAAACGTACAAAAATTAGAGAAAAGAGACGAGGGAGCACTTGTACCGCACCATTGGGTTCAAAATACGCAGGAAATTATATCGCTCGGGGCCCGCTTGCTCTAAGGGAATTATTTGTGTGCCAACGATTTGGGCTGTTACTTTTTAAATAAACCAAATAAGGTACGGTTGTTAACGAGACGATGCCATTAAATGACGCGTTTTGAATATACCGTTTGTTGCCTATTATGCGCGCCGTCGTTTTGTGGGAATCTACGCGCGTGTAGGTGTTTTTGCTATTTATTACTGTTTATCACACTTTATTTTTTGTTTGAGGTGAATAAATAGGTGCTATGATTTTCATTTGAAATCCAAGCCGCAGCTTTGGACTGTTCTTTAGTATGGTAGGATATAGGTATAGTATATAGTAGTAGTATAGTATATATAGTAGGTACCTATTGATATTTGACTATCCATCATCTATATATATGTACCTACTTATTATAAAATGTGAACATTGAATCCTCACTAGTATTCATATTTGAAACCCTTTAAAGCGTTAAATCATTAGCACTAACATGCGTGGTGGAGAAACCTCTTTGACTTGGTCCCTGCCAAAGCTGCAGTGATATTTAATTCGCTGTAGTCGTCAAACTGTACAAACACACTCCAATTACCATTAATAGCATGGCACGGGTCTCTCCTCATAAGTGAGGAAGCCTGGGGCGAAGGTACTTCACTCAAGTGCATGCTAATGGCCAATGCAAATATCTTAAAATCTTAAATTGCCAAACCAAAATCTCACGTGTTTTTGGGCCGCTAGTTTTGACTACGTGCTTAAAATCAGTCACTGAAAAAATCCATCCCTGGATTGCGTGTTCAAATAGCCAAAGGTGATATTTTTAAAGGCTTAGCCGTAAGCGCAGGCTTATGTACCAACGTACTGTGCACTGCGTTTAATTGTGCACGCTTTCGGAATGACTGAAAACGTTAAAATGCGTACAAACACGTATCATCCTTTTTCGGTTTCCATGTTCGCGATAAATACAGGCTACAAAATCTCGCACGTTGTCCAACCGCTGGCCACAATTGATTCTGCAACGTTTTTAAAATCAGTTACTGGAATAAGTGCCAAGTGATAATTTAACCTCAGTGTGGCAATTTGTATACTGAGAGCGTATTTTTTTATGCGTTGCTGGAGTACCTATATCGTTCTATAGGAGCTAGTGCGTACCTGTACGTTTTCTAAAGTTCATGTAGGTAGGTGGCTATCTAGTTGTTATTTTAATACGTACCAATATACATCGAACTTCAATGGTTTAAAACCTATTCTAAAATCGAGCAGAACTGCCAAAAAATCGAGTTTCTGCTCTCGATCAAAACTACCGTCTTCTTAATTCATTATAGGTACTTAGATTTCAATACCTATAACGATATCTACAGACATGTAACACATCCGCAAATGAACATCAGTAGATTTTAATGGAGTATCGCAATAAATCTACCTCGCAAAATTAATAGTACCTACCTACCTACCTACGGCGACGGCATCTGATTGACCGCCCACTGTACTATCGTATTTAACGTCACCACATAATAGCATTATGCAATATATTACCGGTGGGACGTTTGTCTTAGATATGTACCTAACTATGTTTTACAAGATAAAAGACTTTGAAGACAAATAGATTGCGTTTACACGTACCTAACTGTGGCATGATCTTGTGACATTTGCCTTCTTAGCAACAAGTCTTGGGTTCGGTTTCCGGCCGAACCATTGTTTGTATCGTACTCAGATCTTGGACGTTTAGGATGTAATGTGATAATTTTATTACTGTCACGCATCTGTTGGATTGAGTTACGTGTTTTTTTAACTCATCTAGTCACAATAAGGGAAACAAATAATACAGATAGGTCCGAAATAGTATTGAGTTTTGTCAAGATATTACGCCTGTGTCCACAAAGTCGTTAGATTTTTTAATCACTAGCGACTTAAGAATTGTATGTATGCCGTTTAAGCCTAGACTTATACCATAAGTCTATGTCAATAATTTGAGTCACGATTTATGAGCATATCTACTAATAATAATACTCTAATCTACAGAATTTAGTTTTTTACATAACTACAAGAGGCATTCCCATAATGTTCTCAAAGACGTGTGAAGTCTGCCAATCCACACTTTGCCAGCGTGGTGGTCTATGGCCTAACCCTTCTCACCCTGGGAGACCCTCAAACCATCACCGTGCCCATTGGGCTGATGATGACATCAGGCGTTATTATATGCCATACAAATATTTTATATTTTTTTATATTTTTTTATATAACTACCTAACCTAGTTTGCGGCGGAGTAGCTTTTTTTTGTATACCTTGCTATTTTGGATAGATCTGTGAAAAGGTTCTTTTTATTTCACTATGACACACATGGTTGGAGCTATATATGTATATATTATTCTCATGTGGAGTAGCTAGGTTGTAGTATACACAACCTATTTATTATAATAATAGATTTGACTCATTAAAACTATGCTAGAAACCACTTATCTATTATTAGAATAACTTCGTAACTGTGCTAGAAACAACACATCGTAATCACATACAATCAAAGTAAACGCTGGAACGCTAATCGCTTCCCTAATCTCAACGCTCGCTGTACTAAAACGCTCGTCCTGTTTCGAATCCTAATTCTAATACAACCCGAGTCCCCCCGAGGAGAAAGGGGAGAATTACGTACGGTGTACAGCCTATATACGGATATTCGTACGTATCCGTTGGGGAGGGCAGACACGTAGGCCGCAATTCCCCTAAGCGGGCCAGATCGTAAACCTCCGATACCACGGATTGAATGCGTTACTCTCGAATATGTAGAGTGCTGTCGCCCGCCCAACCACAACCGTTTTTCCAATGAGACTGAATGTTTTAGTGTTTGAAATTTTCATCGGGAAGTTCTCTTTTTAAACATTACAAAGGTGGATGTCGGTTACACTTACCTATATCTACTAGTGGCGACCACCTCAGTCCTCAGGGGTAGCAACGCATTTTCGACCAGTTTTGAATAGGACAAATACTAACGATTACTAACTGGACGATCGCTAATATTTTTATTACTAACAGGACTAAATTACACTGACGTCGTTATTCCCACAGTTTTAATAATTAGTTTATATAGTTAGTATAGTTTTAACGAATACTTACCAATTAATAGTTCTATTAATACCTAATAGTAACAGGGCTAACTAACTTACTAACAGTTCCTCGAATAGTAGATAATAATGTCAGTCCGTCACAACGTGTAGGTACTTATTCGTTAGTAAGAGCATCTTGTTAGTATTTGTAAAAAGTTCAGTCATTTACTTCTACTATTTAGTACCTGGTCTATCTAGATACACGGCAGTGTGTCAGCCAAGTTCGGAACAGAACCGGCGACGCACTGCCGTGACACTACTTTTGACCCCCCATATCTCAAAAACGATTAGACTTACACACTTGCAATTTTGCATGCCTAATATGCTCTTGGACACCTACAATCCCAAATTTCATTTACATACCTACTATAGTTCTTGAATTATTAAGGTTTGATAAGTGTCGTTTTTATCACTGACTGACTGACTGACTCACTTATCAAAAACCTAGACCCCTTCTAGATGATTTAGAAACTTGAAACTTGGTATCAAAG
>DWMR01000888.1:0-10756 GCA_018245355.1 Dalla costala | reverse complement strand
CACTCTGTAAGTATATTTTGATGGACTTAGCATTACCTATAACATGTTGTGACAGTAGTTGCAGATGCCTTACATTATATCAAGTAAGGTTTTCCCAAAATTTAATGATTTTACCCCTTATCTTGGTGAGAAATATTACTCTTTTAATAATTTTCCTCAAGATTCCATCCGGAAAATCGAAAATCCAAAAAGACCTAAACCTTAAAAAACCTTAGAATTTAAACGTACGAGTTATTTGTGCAGGCTGGAGTTAGTTATGTTAGTTTAATTAGCAATCGTGTATTTGTCTTATTCGAAGATAGTCACAGATGCGTTGCTACCTCTGAAGACTGAGTCGCCTCTGGTATAAGTGTAACCGCCATTCACACATTTCCAACCGGAACACAATAGTTGAAAAACCATTATTACACGGCTGCAATGGATGTGGTGGTGCTTCCGCCTCAGGCCAACCGTATTCAGGTTCTACCACCTCAAAAAAATTCCAAATGGTTTTTCCAAACTGAGAAACATATCAGCTATTGATTCATTAAATTTATTCCATTTATGTTAGTATTCCCATTTAACTTACGATTGAACCTAATTAAATGCGTAATTTCAAGTTTCAAGTTTCATACTCCTTGAACCCTGTAAGGAACCCTAAAAAGGAACTTGAAAGTAATAACGAAACATTGTAAATACGTTTATACTCTTTCTGGCATACAAGTTAATTAACAGTCAATTCCTAACGAGTTCTCGAACTCTCATTGCAAAAAGACTGTCAGTAAAATTAATTGACACTTGTGAATGATGTAATGTCTGAAAATTAAATTTTAAATTCGTTGTTGATAAAATGTAAGCTAAATGTGGGTATAATAGTAATTCAACGTGTTATTTAGTACTGTAAGATCAATTACCTACCCGTATTTCCATCTATGAGAGAAGTTACCACTATAAAGGCAAACTTAAAGCAAAACCTTGATAAACATTTTTTTTTACTGTTCAGGGCCCTTTTTCTGTAGCAACTTCGCTTTAACGTTAAGCTCAATTGTGTTTCATGCGCAAACATTAACTCACTGTAAAATATAATTTGGAAGAGCGGAAAATTAGTTTTACATTCAACTATGCAATTATAGCTAAAAAGTATAAGCGTGAATTCTTTCTTAAATTGTGTGGTCTACAACTGTGCCTTTTTGGAGTGTATTGTATTGAATTGTGTCGAATCCTAAAACAATGTCATTACTAGTTAGTTAATTAACTTATCTTCACGTAGGTAACATGTTTAATAATCATTATATTTCTGTACTACTTTCTTTTTTACGGCATCTTTTATTAGTGTAATTTATTGTAAACATTCAGCCAAACATTGAACTGTAAATATCGAGTCAAATATTCGAGTACAAAATCGTAATTTGGACGCTGTCTGCTGCGAGCGATGACGGAAAATCGACATAATTAATTTATTCCAAACAAAATCGGCCCCACAGACTGTTAGTAGAAGCATTAAATTTTGCATTAAATTGGTAATTTCCACGGCACAATAATTCGTAACTGTTCTATTATGGTTTACTGTTTTTGTTTCTCAACTAAGTACCTACTCCCCTCGAGATTGATTGCAATGAAAAATTTTCTCACGGTTTCGGAAAGTAAACAGTCGTCGTCTAGCTTTCTTTTTTAATTTAGGAAATTATCTCGAAACGGTATCAGTTTGGCAAATAGAGCCTAAGTTTAATTTTATACATTTCACACCTCAGTGACTTTTTCATCTCCTTTTTCCTTTTCAGTTACGGCAATAGAAATATTTACTTGTGCGGTTTTCATTTTTCGCGATTTGTTACTATGTTACTTTAACAAAGATATTACTGCATAGACAAAAAAAAAACGTCAGCTTGTTCGTGATTTACATTTACCTCACAGAGAATTAAATTCTTGGTCGTTTCAAAACCTTTTGTATGTTAGATCTTATTACGGCTATGCTATTTCTGTTTTCATTATGCATTAATTATTTGTCTAAGTTAGTCGCTTATTTAAATATAGCCTAGATAAGACACAAATAAACTTAACATACATGTTGATATAACTTAACGACTATTTTGTGATAGCTTCATATTCTTCTTTGAATTTCGAATTATATTCATAGGTAATGACTTTCTCGGAGCTCGTGAGACCAGCTTCGGTAACACTGGTAGCATCAAACTTGTCAATGGATTCCACGGAATGAAACGCTATTGTAAGAGATCTTTCATTCCAAAACGAACCTTTGAAGTGGTGTTAAAAAGCTTCGGCCTTGTTACCAGAACTGAAAGGCGATATTAGTTTGATAGATAGCAAATGGAGTTTTTATATAGTCAAACCTACGTCAGAGGCTATCAATGAAGTCCACTATAGTGTTTGTGTTAAGTCATCGCATTTTAATGAACCGTCGATGACATGCTGTACGCGTAATAGACTCACGGTGTTATTCTTTTTAGCGCCGAATTTTTCATTCCATCCTGGACTGGCCCCGGGATGTGGCGAGGAATCAAAAATAAAAATGACCGACTTTTTTAACAACTGATTTTTTAGCGCGCATTCTTGGGTATCCTGTTCATTTTGTGGACTACCTCAAATTAACTTGTTGCGTCTACGGTGTGGCCAAGAATATTTAATTACTAGCTTCTACCCATGACTTGAACCGCATAAAATTTCTTCTATTTTACGTGGTAGTGATTCATTCACCTGAATCTATTTTCTCTTTCCCTCTAGTTTGTTAAATTTTGTGTACAATATGAACACCTGGATTAATACTAGGACAAAGGTTAAGACCCAACGACTATGAAAGCACAGAATAAGCAACATCGAGGAGGGATTCATTGGTGGTGGACTAAAATAAATAAGCTATAACTAGTGGCCCCAAAGAGTGATTAAAGTGTATACTGTATTAAAAAAAAAAAACTATTACAACTGCTACTACTAAGTACTGTATTAATATAAAGAGTGGAATAATACAGTACAATTCAACAGGGCTGATTTCTGAAAGCTGTAATAATAATAAAACTATAACAAGTGGTTTGATTAATCAAATTCTTTCATTCGTGCGTTTCTACTAGTCATTTTATCATAGTAATTGTGTTCTTTATTGATGAATATACAATTTTCCGCCAAATCTCATCAGCAGGTGTACCTGTAGGAGCGTCATGGCGGCCGGAAGCTTACAACGATGTCCACTGGAGCGACACAACCTCGTTACCGACCCCTTTTGATCATTCCTGTCTCATTTCCTCTTTTTGTACCCGAATATTACGATTTCTATTTTCCAAGCTTCTTTCTCACAGTCGTCTAGTCGTTAACAAACTTGTATGCTTATGTATAAACAACTTTATAGGCATTATATTCATGCAAAACTGGCCTACTATCAACTAAAGATTATAAAATATTGGATAGGTTTATAAATATAAGGTTAAGTTTATCATTTTCATCGTTACAGTTACGCAACAAAACTAGTTCTAAGATTTTTTTCAATCGGTGTCCCTTTGTCCTTTACCCGGAGAAGTTTTTATATAGTTTGAGTTGAATCTCACGAAGCGCCTAAGTATTTCTAATTTCCGGTCAGACATAAATATCTTCGGTCCTCTATTTTATTTATTTTGATAATGATTTTCTGCTAACCTCAATTATAATATCTCCAGTCTATATAGAGTCGAGTAACCTAGAATACCAAGAAAACAAATCAAGTGTATTTGTAATTACATATCTTAGAGCAGCGCGGCGTAATATGTTTGTATATGTACGTATAAAAAGTGCTCTATCGGTCGGTCGGTCCTTTGTTAAATAAATTAGTTTCGGTGTCTACCAAATTACGCCTCAACCTATCTATATGTACAGCACACTCAATCTTGGCAGGAAAATATGCTCTACCTATTATTACATTTAGAATAAATTAACATACTTGAGAAGCTCTTTAGAAAACGGGAGCTGAAACAATGGCAGATTATACATCATTTAAAAAAGCTTTAACGAATACTAGTAGCCGAATACTATTTGTTTTCATTGATTTATTCATGGTCACACTGGAGATACAAGGCGCCGCCTGGGACGGTCCTTTTGAAACGCGTCTTATTCGAATTGGTAATGAGAGTTTATGTGAAACGTTACAAAATAACTCACGCACTGCTACTTATGTGAAACCGAATAATTGTTTCACGCCTTAGGAATTTAGAAAACAAATATAATAGGGGCCTATTTATTTGTAACTGAGTATAGGCCAGCGAGGAGTATTATAATGGCTATTGTTTATTTAAGTTTCTTCTCATATAAAATTTATCAATGCGCTTTGTGATAAGGCCACATGTGATAAATTGCCTGTTTCATAAGGCGTTCATTAGAAGCGTGCCAAATGCGCTCCGTTGCGCAACGATAACTCTCCGATAACGATTTTATTGCTTCAAATAATACCTATTTGCATATCGGAGGCTGCAAAGTACTTAAAAACGTCAAAAAGTACTAGAAAAATCTAGTTCACCACAATTGTTACATTGTTTCATTTGTGGCCATCGATTTATTTCTATGGATTCCTAAACTGCTTATGAAGTTAAAGTAGAGCTTACTTCATATTGGATATAGCTCGTCGTGCCCACACAGACTACATTAGAATCATCTCGAGTAGATCCAGGCAGTTTGTCTCTATCGATATCGCCGTGGTGTTATAACGAATAAGTATAAAACACTGGTGAAAAACGTTTATTTTATTTTCGTGTACTGACAATTTAAAAATAAAATTGCAATATAATTTAGATTAGTTCCTTATACAGCTACAGTTGTTGGTAATACCTACCTACCTATCGATTGTCTCTACCTATAGTGACAATCGCACTCCACACAAATGCCAGCTTTAAACTTCTAAAACTAAGGTTAGTTTAAATTTGACAGACACGAAACCAATGAAATCCGTTATTAGTCAATTTTGGTTGAAGCTAAATTTGAACTATCTGAATACGTGATAACGTGGTTCTAGAAGAAACCGTTTATTCCTTAAGTAATTTATTAAACTTATGAAATTATTTCTTTTGTGAGCTAACCTTGCATTATGCAAAAAAATGTTTTGCATACACTTGATAATTGGTAAGTATTTGGAGCTTCCTTAATAACTGGGTCTTGAAGGTGCCTGTGTCACTTCTAAAATATTTCTAATAGAGATTAGGTTCCTTGTATTTGCTAAGTTTTTACTCATTAATATAAACTTTATATTTTACCTGTTTTTTAATATTTCATGAAACTACTGATTAACAAAAATAGTAGGATCAAAATGTTTGTGAGGATACACACTATTATTTTGTTACAATTCAAAGTTGAAGTTATATTTTTTTATTTTGTAGTACCTTTGTAGTAGTAATACAAGTTTGAAGGAATTTCTATAGAACATGACACTCTTTTTAGGTTTCAAAACTTAAGATGGAGAAGCCACCATGTTTTGCCTCGTTTGTTCATTTGCGTCATTAATTTACGCGTAAACGTTACGGGAAAGTTGAATACTTCATCTCCGTTTATAAAAATAGTATGATGCTCGAATACTTAAAGGTGGTATCATCTGCTCTGAAGACATCTCATCTTACAATGTCCCAAGATGCGGCTGACTTGCATTGCCCCATGTTATTCATTTCTTTAATTAACTATCGTACCGCGGGGGCCCTCTCGATCATAAGACGCGGCTACTTGGCTTTTGTATCGCGCGTCGATTTATTTGACGAATTTCAAAATATTGGAATTCAAAGGAAAAAGATCTCTGACCCTTCGGAATAAGGAACATTGTCAGGCTGAAAGCTAGATTATGGATCGGCGACTGGTTGTCTCGTGTTTGACAACAACCTCGGTAAATTAATATTAAAGTACTCGGGTTTTCTTAACTAGGCTTTGTGGTCAGGATACGTTATTTACGATCGAATCTTTTGTCAATTTAGGTAAATAAGTTACTTATTACTCGTGTAAAAGTGTTACTCGTTGAAATTTTTAAAATTGCTGATCGGCGGTCGTAAATATAAATCTATGCACTTACATAGCTCACAAACAAGACCAAAACAGAATCGACAACTCAAAAGCAAAGTAATCAAGTTCTCTAGTCATCCATAATAATGTATTTCAGATAATAACAAAAAGGATTCATATATCAAAGGTGACAAATCAAAATAAACGAGTCACGCATTCTCTACCGGCTGGCAGCAAGAAAGCAGAAATCATACATTGAGGTCTGAGCGCCTAATGTATATTAAATATGAGTAGACGCCTCACCACATGGCATTCAAGTGAAAAACAGTGCAAAAACAAGATGGAATTGCCATTATAGCTTATAACTCAATCAGTTGAGTCCTGGCGTTGCGGCTCGATAGGAATTTTACACTTTTTCAACCTCTAGCCGCGTTCCTCTGCGAGAAATATGTCATGTTCTATTAGCTGTCCTAGCGCTGCAAACGCTTTCGAATTAGTAGATAGTGGAGAAATGAGATTAAACGTGATGACACAAATTCCGCGCATTTTATGCGACGTTACAATTTCTGTGTTTTTTGTCCATTCGCTAGCTTTGAACGCAAATAACATTATAATTTAGAATAGAATAGAATAGCATATTATTCTTTATTTGTACACCAAGCATAGCTTTACTAATAGCTTTACTAATAATAGCATACACAAAAAACAAACGTATCTATACAAAAGGCGGCCTTATCGCTAAGTGCGCGATTTCTTTCAGGCAACCTTTGGGTAGAGGAGTTGTAGAAAAAGGTAGAATCGTTGAGGAAGAAAAGGAGAGAAATGAGAATTAATTTAAAGACTATATTTTGATAACAAATAACACAAATGGTAAAGGAGTCTAGCGGCTGCAGAGGTCGAGGTAGTAATCCTTTACCTAGTTCTTAAAACTATCCAACGACTGTGCGGATATTCAGTGGAAGAGCATTCCACAGGCGAATAGCCGTTATGGTGATAGATTTTTAAATCTCCACTATGCATGCATGCAGGAGATTTTAAATAGTTTGAGAACGTGTTACTATGCAGCTTTCGTATGAAAGGTTCCTACGGTTCCTTGTAATTTTCTTCAGAATTAGTTTTTAGTATCTCAAGTCGCGGTTGTGAATGGGTTTTGTCATCTGGGAATATCATTCCAAAGCGCAATGAGTTTAAGTTACTGACTAATATACACATAACTGTATTGAGCATGGTATTCCAGGACACCTTTTTTTTACATCCTTCAGGCAATAAACAAGCAGACAGTATAATGTCATAATTCTGTGCCAATAGACACAAGCAATACAAGAGAAGTCGTGTTAGAATGGTTTATGTACAATAAAAAGTGCTTATTACGAACATTAAAAATGCAAATAGAATTTTAAAAACTGAAGTTAAAAAAAATCGTATGCAAACTTCATAAAAGTCTCCACATCTGACTATTTCAACTACCCTAAGGATGTCTGGAGGAGATCGCTTCTTAATCCATTGAATGCTGCAATCGTAGACAATAGAAAATCAATTGTTTCGCCTAGATATGCCCACAGAACATTCCAGGGGTTAATACGCATTCATTAATTTTGCAGTAGGGCAATAAAAATCATTTATCACATATCAGACCATTTAACAAGCCACTTAATTAGAAGAGATTCGCTAACGAACGCGTGCAAAGTCCCTTCGTTCGCGCGTCTACAATATCTAGGTACATTGTATCTAATTACTGTACGTAAATGGACGGATCACGCGATGTTCGTTAAGAGACTTGCGTTTCACTTAACTACTCGATATACCTATTTTTGCTATCTTCAATTACTGTATTAAGAGAGACATACGGTGAGTGGAAATCATTTCACATAATATTGAACTGCGGCGCACATAATTTACGAGACATCATGACATGTGTGGTCACCCGTGGCAAACGCTGGATCTTGTTCTTATGATAGTTGTGGTTACCCTGACACATACGTTACAATACGTATGATAGTTGTGGTTACCCTGACATAGGTACACGTTACAATACGTATGATAGTTGTGGTTACCCTGACATAGGTACACGGTACAATACGTATGGTAGTAGTGGTTACCCTGACGCACACGTTACAATACGTATGATAGTTGTGGTAACCCTGAGATAGGTACACGTTACAATACGTATGATAGTTGTGGTTACCCTGACGCACACGTTACAATACGTATGGTTGTAGTGGTTACCCTGACGCACACGTTACAATACGTATGATAGTTGTAGTTACCTTGTGGGACGCGAAAGTACATAGATGTAATGTGGCTATGGTTACCCTGATGCGGACGCTAAAATTCGTATGATCTTAATGGTTACCCTGACGGGGGCGCAAGTATGTACATAATAGCAAACGCCAGGATACGTTTAATAGATGTGGTTACCCTGACGCGGACGCTAGGAGTTGTATGATAGTTGTGGTTACCCTAACGGGGACGCAAGTGGACGTAAGGTGGCATTATTTACCCTGCCGCAGACATTACGATACGTATGATAGTAGTGGTTACCCTGATGAGGGCGCAAGTATACGTAAGGGGGCATTATTTAACCTGCCGCAAATATTACGATACGTAATAATAATAACGGAGGAATAATAGACAAGGTGTCATGTGTCGAAATAACGTCAAAAATAACAATTCCATAGACAACAGGCACTTAACCGGCATATAACCGACCTCGCCGGCCTCGGTTAGATGTAACAGTCCGCTAACTGCTGCTAAAAAGGCGATTAGCGATGGTGAATACTAAAAGATGACTTAAACCGGCGATTATATTCTTGTAAGTAAACAACTACGATAGGAATGTTATTTTTCTAATTACAGGTTACCATATGAGGACATTTTCGGCGGTGTGTCAGCGATGACGCTGGAGCAATTCACGAAAGTCAACGGCTTCTCCAACAAGTACTGGGGTTGGGGGGGCGAGGATGACGATATGTTCTATCGGTAAGGATTATTCATATTGTGATAACTTCCCGCCACTCGATAAGAGATGGCGATACGGAGATCCTAAATCACGCTAACGAAGTTTCTAGATCATATATGCCGCGCACGTGCAAACTGTGGGATGAGTTTCCTTCTCAGGTTTTCCCAATGGGCTAGGACATAATGTTCTTCAGAAAAGCCGCAAAAAGAGCTCTCCTTCAGGGCCGACGACACAAAGACGACTCCTCTGGTGTTGCTAGTCTCCATAGGCGACGTTGACCACTTACTATAATGTGGTCTGTCTGCTTGTTCGTTACGCTTTAAATGTTATAAAAACAAAAAAATATATAAATATACATTAAATATATATATAATATATAACGAATTGGGAAATAACTATTACTAGAAAAATCGAAGCGTGATCGCTACACAACCACGATCACTTTGCCTGGCGGTAGATCTCCCTTTGCCAAACCCCGACATGATTTGAGATTGAAGTTGACAAATATATTTACCACAGACTATACCTTTACCCCTGGAACGTACTGTGGGCATATCTAAGCGAAACACAATTGATTTCCTATTGTGTCTACGATTGCAGCATTCAATGGATTAATCGTGAATTTTTTTGCAGGTTAAAGAAAATGAATTACCACATAGCGAGATACAAAATGTCTATAGCGCGATACGCAATGTTAGATCATAAAAAGTCTGCACCAAATCCTAAAAGGTAAGATTGAATCTATACTATTATAAACACTGTTGACATTTTTATTGTTTTCGACGATATCCAGAAACAAATCTTATTCTCTCTCTTATTTTATTGTTTGAAAATATTATTAGTTTCCTACAACCACGTTCAACCAATAAAGGAAAAATCCTTAAGGTTGAGACACTTTTACTTAACTGTCAATCAGTTATGATTGCCAGTCGCCGCGCGAAATAAGAAAAAAAAAGAAAGAAGCTTTTTGTGAAATTATTTCACAACACAGAATATTTAGTAGGTACATAACACATTAGATAGGCTTAAGTATGGTTTCATTGAATTTCGGTGTTATTCTATGTTGCAGTGACCACATAACAAATAGGTCTGAACTCAGCCTCATTACAGTACCTGGGCCTATATACAAAAATCTTTTCCTCCCACGCTAACGCTAACGACATCTCCAAAATGTATGGTAATGACATTGAGCTTGACAGCACGTCACTTTTCCGCAGCTAATGTACCCATACATTTTGAAGATGTCGTTAGCGCTAGCGTGAACAGGAAATATTTTTTTCTAGAGGGGCTGTAGCGCTTAACTATACTCGTGGCATTTTGGGCGTGCTACCTCATCTATTAGTTTTGATACATCGTTGGGTATCTAGATAGTTTTTGTGTATTAAAGAAACCAGAGCAACTGGCTCTTGTACTAAATCGGTCAGATATCGTGTCTTGTATTTGAAAACGCTCTTACGATCGATGGACTCAAAATGCTAAAAGTTTAATTAGAAGGTAAATGTCTATCCAATGAACCCCAAAATGCTCTAATGGTTAATTAGAAGGTAGGTAAGTGTTTATCCAAGGAGAAATCCATTTATCGACCTTTCGAGTGTGTATGTAACACAAATACCTGTTGATATAATTGCGAATGCTTACGTAATCAAAATATTTTGGCGTTTGAGATGGTATGTTCATGAGTGAAAGTATGTAGGTGTAATGAAACCCGTTTAACATGGTAGGAATAAAACAGCTCAGAAAGATGCTTTAGAAATGTACTAGATCTTCTATATATATAAAAATTAATTGCCACATGTATGACGGAGCATCAATTGAGAACGGCTCGACCGATTGGGCTCATTTTGGTTTTGAAATATAGGT
>DWMR01000887.1:0-10757 GCA_018245355.1 Dalla costala | reverse complement strand
ATTCGTCTCTCACGCCCGAGTCAGTCGCTCGCTAGCTCGTATCCTATTGACATCTAGGACTTTAGGTGGGTTTTAAGTGAAAAATTCCCGGGTGTGTTGAGATATTGTATTAATCATTCAAGGAACACGACAAAGTGCACAGGAATATTATTTCATCGGCAAGTAACCAGTTTTCATTGTTTTAAAAATAAATACGAACAAAATAATTATCACGCGCCGTTTTGCGTCCTTCCGTCTTTCGTAGCTAATCAAGCGCTGCGGTTTTGAACGATATATTAGACAGTACAATTATTGTTACAGCGCTGCAGCGGCTGATTGCTTTAAGTTACCAAAAAAGAACACGACTCGTATGAGTCGTAAAATATATGCCGCGTTACGGCATATTTTTTATCTCGATGTGTTAACATGGGATTGGTCAGTGATTTTTTTTAAGTCATTGACGAATTTCAAGTTAATTATAAAAAAAAAATCTCTCTTTAGATGTTGTGACGTTGCTTAAGTGTAATTTATTACCTCATGATGAAGTAAAAAAAAATACTTTGACTTTGAAAGACCCCAAGTAAATATTGTATTCAAGTATTTCTATAAGCGTTAGTTAATAAAGAAATAGTGCGACTCTGAAACTACTTATTAAGGTTGTACCAAAACAGTAGAAACCATAGCAGAAGATAATTTGATAAGAAGCTTGTTAGTAATACACAAGATCAAGAGATTTAATTGGTATGAGAAGGATTTGTTTCTCATCTGTTTCAATTATAAGGGCTCCTGTTTTACGCATGTAATTATGAATAGACAGGTTACTAAATTACTCACTAGAATGATTCCATGTTTACTATATTTACCTGGCCTAACAAGAGGCAATGAAAATGTATGTTGTAAAATCTTGTATTTATTTGAAAAGTAATAAATGGAAATTGTTCAATAATACATTTGACCTTGTTTGACGTTATTAATCAGTACCTATTAGACTATTATATAACGTTTTTGGCTTTTGTACTTGTTTAAAACACTCAGTTACTACTATATTAATTCTAACTATTATTTATTTGTAATACCTACAGGCACCAGAAATAACTGTTTTAACTGTAGGCCTGCTAATAGCTAGTTGTAAAACATTTTTAAATTTATAGTCCCGTTAACTGTACTGTAAACTTATTATCTTTACAACAGCTAAAATAAGGATTGCCCAATTAAAATAATCGACCTTATTTACCCAACAAAAATTACTTACTTAGGAAGCATTTCCGGGTACTTCTAGATAAGACGTATGTATAACACAATTATTATTATTAATCATTAGATATTATCATAAATTACATCACGACATAACCTTGACATGACTGACATGACCTCCAGCTAACTATCTTGCTGTGGTTACAATTGTTAATTTTTTAATCCCGTGTCATTGTGTATACCATATTTAAGTAACTTATGTGTGTAATTAGTATGTATGTAAATCTCCTTAAGACTATCCCGTTAGACCTTTGTATTTGTACACCCTGCCTAACCTTTTCTTTATTATGTCCTCTACCCAAAGGTGGTCTGGAAGAGATCGCTCTTTAGCGATAAGACCGCCTTTTGTACTGTGTCTTCTGTGGTATTCTGATGTTGCTGTAAATTACTTCGTGTGTACAAAAAACAGTATTCTATCTATCTATCTATCTAAATCATCATTCATTATTAATTACTAACAATAATATGGCCAATTCAGCGGCCCCGATGACCGATGAGGACTGGAGCGTACTCCACCTCAATGCTCCTGTACAGATTGGTGTAGTGATTAGCGGCCAACTCATTTGTTCATTGCTTTTAGGTTTGGCGCGTTATGGAAGTAGTATCAGCCTGTAGCTGGTTGGTTCGTGACATCCGCGTAACTAGTTTTGTATTGTAGTGATATTCTATAACAGTTGTAAGGACACTGTGGCCATTGGCAAGCCCGTAGCATGCCCATTCACGACATCGATCATACAAAAAACATGAGACACAATATAAATTTCCATACAATCCGGGCAGCATGTTTCTGCAACTGCAATCCGTATCTCACAAATAAGTCGCAGACGGAGTGAGTAAGAGACTGATATATTTCACAGTTCTTCGTTGCGACTTCTGGAATATTGATCAGCCGAATTTCTCACACCGCAGTGCCAGATGCTCACCGAATATTACTTTCGAATAAATTTCGTGAACCTGTTACACGTACTCACTCAATATCCGCATCGTTTATGTGTGATATAAATATTAATAAAAGTGGCCAAGTGCGAGTCGGACTCGCCCACCGCGGGCTTTGTATCACCACACAATATAGTTGTGTTAAGTATGTATTTACCAATTAATTATGTTTTCTTTAAGTCAGTTCCGGTCTCACTCTCTCTTCTTCGGTTTCTTTAGTTTTTATTTAGAGTTAGCACTTAAGTACAAGTTAGTTTGAGTACAAGTTTGGCGTTTTAAGGTATGTATTACCGTTTTTACGATAGAGCTACACCATAAAGGACTTTTAACAAAACTTGTTTCGTGTATGGATTCACCGTTTATTTTTTACTTCTTGGAACTACTTGGAATAAGAGTGCGGTAATGGCAAACCATCCAGATCAAGTTCCAAATATAAGGAGTATCAACGATCACACAAAGAGTTTTAAATTCAATTTTAATTTCAAATAGCCAACTAAAATTTATTTATAACAGAAGTATCCTTACGTTATACACGATCACAGTCCTATTTAAATGCATCCATCCATCAGCCTTTAAAAGTTAACTGCAGGACATAGGCCTCCCTTCTGTCCTCCTCCCAGGAGGCCCTGTGCCCTCAGAGTCCAGCGGTTTCCCGCTGTCTTCTTCAGGTCATCAGTTCACCTGGTTGGAGGGCGACTTACTCCTTTTACCGAGTCGTGGTCTCCATTCAAGGACCTTTCTTCCCCTTTGGTTTTTCCCCTTCGATCGACATGGCCGCTTCACTCATTCATTCATTCATTCATTTTTCATTTCATTGCCACTTCAGCCTACTTATTCTGTCGGTGTCTCAAAGGTCACTATCGGGTTTGGGCGATACTATGGTACCGGACTTGATTTTCAACCTAATGGGCTGATTTTGCACTGACTGGCGAATACTTTGATGCCCTGATTTCGCTCTATTGCGTTTTTGACGCGGTTGGTGTTATGTAAGCGTCAATCACATCATATTCCCCATGAGATCTCTTCATTGAGCCGTCTGTACTATGACATAGAGGTTGGAGATTGGACGCATAGTTCCCGTCTTTTACCCATGAGACAGAGAATGTGTTTTGAGAGAACTTGAAATCTACCACTAGAGAGGATCTTGAAGAATCTAGACCCTGCCGTTTGGCCAGATGTTACGAACTTGGTGTTCATTTCATCCACTGACTGAAACGATTTTGCAGCTTAAGCTGAAAGGCTTCGGAGCCCTTGATCTGGACAGATGTTTGGCGGAACGTAGATTTCATCAGGCGAGACCGTTCCAACTTAAAGTCGATATTTAAGGTGCCTCTAACCATTCGGTGATTGCTACCGGTTTTGAGCATGCTGATCACAGAGAGATCCTTAAATACGTGCGTACGTTAAAGGCGTGCCGTTTGTCTGCCAGAATGAAGCTTATCTCACTTTTTGTGACGAATAGGAGCTATCAGTCACTTTTTCATTCAAGATGGTTTTTCACGATATTTCTGTCTTTCAAAATTAAGCGATAAATTGATAGGCAAAATTTTGTAAATGATAATCTCCTTTTTGCTAGCGTCAGTTCAAGTAATGCATTTCTTAGTTAGAATTTATGTATGTTAAATGCTGGCAACCACGTACCATAATAATATGCGTGTTTAGAAATTATAGAATTGTATTAACCTTTGTTTTCATAAAAGTTGAGCTAGCAATAAAGTGGGAATTATTAATACAGCAAACAATTGTTCTGAATATGTTTTTATTTTAAAATATCATAAAATGATATCAACATCTTAAGTTTAACATTGATAAATAGTTACGTCATGCTAATAAGTGGGTTAAACCTTATATTTAAATATATACAAACATACATCAGATTGTCGAATTTTATTGTCATTATACATTAATAGCTTTATTGTGAAGCGTATATTATTATGTTAATGTTATTATAATGTCAATATTCTAGGAAAACTAAAAGTACGAGTACATATATAGATAACATAGCTAACATAGAATCATGTTTGGTATTTTTCTAAGAAACATTGAAATAAAAATGAAACGTTATGTATGTGATAGGAAGGTACTAACACTTTGGTATTAATATAACTGTACTTTTATGGTATTTCAGTTATTCCACTGTTTCACATTTTATTATTTTAATAAAAGGTATTCATTGTCTTTTGCTTGATTGCGGAAATTTATTTTACAAAATCGTTTTTTAATCATTAATAAATTAAATCGAAATTAATATTTTTACTTACATACTTATTGACAATATTCATTATGTAATAAAATAAATACATTTCATATGTTGAAATAATACATTAACTCTATGTGTGAATTATTATCGTAAGCCCGTAACAATATTTCTACAAAACGAATGGAACAAATCCATGGTAAATGAAGTATTCTTTAAGATTAATTATATTGTCACTTTTATTGTCATCATAGTGTATAAAGATATCACGCAGAGAGCACCAAGAATCTAGGATCGAGCCTAGATACTTGCATTAGGTGTAACAGCATGTCATTATTATAAAAATGTTATTATCCCCCTATTATTATAAAAATGTTGTTATCCTTACCCTTACCCCCTATTATTATGATGATTAAAACAAATTCAGCCAGAAACTCAATTGCTTCATAAAATATGACTGAATTAAGAATGAATGTGTTTATTTTTAGCTTTATTAATCATCAATATTAAGATACGTATAAGAGGCGACAACATTCAATAGCAAATAATGAAAAATTAAATGGAATTCAATCGCAAAATATTTAACTAGCATTACACAAAAATGGTGTTACGAATCAGTAGATTACAAAATGCTTTTTATACAAATATACTTTACATAATTCTAATATCTACGATAAATTCTTTCTCGGTACTTACACCGTACATTATCGTATTTATGACCTTCCAAAGTCAAAAAAGACTTCGCATTCTAAATTTTAACCCGTTAATTAACTTTAATGAGCCGAATATGTTACTTTATACCTATTCGGAAGACAAATTTATTTATTATTCAAATATCAAATATTATAGTCTAAAATGTTTACTTTTAATGTAATGAAACATCAATAATTACAATTTTTATTATGAGGACACTACAGATGAAGTGCATTGATTGAGAAGTCGTTGTACAGTAGTTGTAGTTGTTGTGTTGTCAACGAGCAACTTGGCCATAAGGACAGAGGTGAGTTCTTATACAATATCGTTTCTTTACAACTCGGCAACCGCCCTGAGCGCTGGCCCAATGCCTATTTGAATTGCTATACATTGTATTACATTTCACGGTTTGTAAACTTATTCATTACAAACACTCTTCATTTTCCTAATCATAAGCGGTTGCCGGGTTGTAAAATAAATGAGCGACGACATCCTTTTGTTATGTTATTATGATGAAAGATACGCACTTTTATTGTCTAACACTTTCATAAAACTTATTAATTTAAATCTTAAGTTAAAGAAAAATTGTAAATTAGTTTTTAGTAAAAACGAGTATATTGCTAAAATACATAGAAAAACATTTCTTTTTTGATAAACCTGACAAAATATTCCTTGTAAAAGTTTAATAAGTGTTTAAAATTTAAAAATACAATCAACACAATAATGACAAGACATAGGTACTTAATTTTATCAATGGTGTTTACGATGGTTGTAACTATAATCTACGTACGATTTTACAATCGTAATTTATGTTGGTCTGCCTTTAGTTTATTTATTGTCATTCTTACATTGTCATACAAAATATCACTAATAGGTATTTTTAATCTTACAACTATGTCCTAAGCCGATTTACTATTGTCATCATTATTTTTTTGTCGTGATCTTTCAGTTAACACATATCCTACATAATTGAGTTTTTGTAAACTTCGGTAGTGTTCATTAACATGATTTCATTTCGGTTAGTTATTTAATGATCATATTATGATTTTCTGCAGGACAATTTCTCGTCAAATATTTCATTCAAATATTTACTATCCGAATTTACGTAGGTACAATATTTTGTTTACGCACATAAACTTTTAAAAGGTTGCAAGTTCTTAAAATACATTTATACAAGATTTTTCAATATGTTGTATGATATGGCATCAACGATATTCGATTATTGTCTAAGGTTGAAATTCTTTCTCGAGTATTTAGTTACTTATTGTCTACCCATAAGTTAAATCAACCTCTCCTTTATTGTCTTTACTTACTCTCACTTATATTAAAACTGATATATTCTTAATCGATTGGTGATTGATTATGCTTTACTTAACAATATCAACATGAGAATGTATCGACTATATTGTTTACAACAATCTCCAAATACGTAAGATATCCATAAAAATTCAACAGCCATGATTCCATCACTACCTACACTGCTAATGAAAAAAATTATAAAAAATTGTTATTATTATTAGTATTTGTATACAACAAAGTTTATTATTAAATTGGCAACGAAAAGGGTAGTGAAGGGAACGCTACACTCCGCTTTGTTGTCATAAACGACGTAGTGGCGGGGCGGTCCCGAAGGGCGGACTTTTTGCCTCTCGGTCCGTTGCGCGTATTCATTATGAGTGTTATTGGCTGTCCCGTGTGTGTTCACGTTGTAGAAATTTAACGCGTTGTTAGGTTCCGCTTGTCGCATCTCTCCGTCTAACGAGTTTTGGTATGTGCGATCCAACTGCTTCTTGAGATGACGTTTTGGTGGTCGCGTCGTTGTAGCTAGTGTCGTAGTGGGCCGTTGTGTCGTTGTCGTGGTGGTTGTTGTCGTTGTAGTCGTTGTCGTCTTTATCGGCGTCTCTGTTGAAAATGAAAATAATTCTATTTGAGTAGATATACTACAAAATTATGAAACACAACGCTGGAATTTTACGAGTGATAAAGAGTGAATCACAATGAACGCAGGAAACTATTATAAAACTTATGAAGGAAATAAGGGTAAGGGTAATGTAATTAGGGTGTTATAAAATAATAATAATGTAAAAATAAAAATAAATCGATTAGAAGTCGTTTATGGTATGTTTATGGTGAAAGTAGCATCACAACAGTAAAATTCAAGCATAAAAATAATGTTTAAGTTGTGTGAAAAATCTTATTTTCTCGGATAAAGCTATGGGTAAACATTTTAAAACTGTACCTTTTAAAGTAATGTAGCCTTCAGCTTTTCCATAGGCGTTAGCTGCCGAACAAGTGTAGTCCCCGAAGTCACCTTTCTTGAGTCGAGTGATGGTAAGATTCATACGCAAAGAGTACTTGTTGAATACGTCTTCCGAAATGATGTATTTCGAGCTGTTTAGCAACTTGCCACCTACGCAACACAAACATAATACAATGTTAATAGCTATTTAACTACGATCACAATACTAAACTTATCATAGAAGTAAAAATTTTTTTTTTATTTTCAATTACAATCTTGGCGGTCTATAATATGTCTAGACTGTCCGATTTAAGCGAATCGTGCTACACATGTGTTTCGTTAAAAGTACTTAAAATGAGCTTCTGAGTAAAACATAAGGATCTTCCTAACAAGGTGAAAAAGAGCTCAGGGCTCGCGACACGTTGGCCACTTCCCTGGTATTGCTCGTGTGTATATGTGACAATATGACATTAGTTCACCTTTCGTTACCTATTCAGGTTGCCTTTGAAAAATAGTGAAATGTGTTAGTATGTGTAATATCCATGTATGGACATTGTAATATGATATTAAATTGAATGTCTTTGTATCCTTTGTTATTGTCGAGAGACCTTAAGCATTCCCTAAGTATAAAAGAAAGCTCTTCTTGAAATAATAAGGCACCTAAAACGGAAATTCCTTTTTTCAAGTATCATTTTAATAAACATGATTTGATAGTGTAATTTTCACTTACCAATAAAAATTACTATATGACTAGACTATTAGTAAATGATATTTACCAAAATCGAAATAATTGAGAGCTTGAGATTTTCCTTTCTCCCACGATGTAAGTGACTTTGGAGATGACTCGACGTAGCAACTCAGAGTCACTTGCATGTCCACAGCACGCATCACTACCGGGGTCACTACTCGTACGAGTGGCTTAACTGATGTAAACAATATACAGTGTTAGTTTTTTCTAGTGAAAAATACGCAATGAAAGCAATTTTATCCAAAGCAGAAAGTATAAAAGTTCAATTTAAACAAAATATGACTGGTACAGTCTTAAAATATATTCTTCACCTATTATTTTTTCAAAATTTATAGCCATACAATATTCATTATCATGAAAATTGAGGAGACCTAGATTTAATGTGAATTGAACTGTAATATATTTCAGTCCATTATAATGTTTATGTTTCTGTCCCATTTAATGTGGTAACATTTTATGGTCTATTATTGTCATTTTTTGTTGTCATTTGTACCTACCGCTAGCTCCTCTCCCGGGGATAAGCTTTATTACCTCGGAACGTAGCGTAGGTCTGTACGTTTGAAATAGCAGACTTTGGCCATTTATAAATAAAATCTATAGCTTATAGCTTCTGTCTCTTTTTTTCTAGATTTTGAGACTTATAGACTTTCGACACTTCTTACATTATTATATATAGGCTATTTTAGTTGGTACGTAACAGGAACAGTTATTTTTGTAAATACAATCGAAAATAATACTCAGGAAAATACTTTATCGATAAACATTAATAGCATCCCTTAATAAAATTAGTTTAAGAATTACTTTTGCCATAACACCTTTCAGATGTAAGTATTACCGCACAATTAGTTATCTCATCATCATATCTTTGAACAATACTTACAAAGCACTGAGACTTCGTATCGGCGGCTCTTGGTTGGCGGAATGCCGTTTGCGGCGATACACAAGTAGCTTCCCATGTCGGTTCGTTGGAGACCCTTGAGTGATAGTATCGTTCCAACATAGCTCTCCACTACTAAACAAACAAAGAAAATTATTATGCACTTTATTTTGCTTCAGCAAATACTTTTTGCGGTTCAAATTTTCATCTGATTTGTTGGAAACTCAAAATTGTTTGGAAATCAGTTGCTTCGGGCTAAATCGGTGTGACGATGGTAGCGGCACCGCAAATCGTATACAGGCTGATCTACTTATCAGCCTTATTTTTGCTACTTGAATACTTAGTAGACAAAAATGTCGTAGATACTTAACTTTACTCTATTTACAGCGTAATCAATTTGCTTAAATATTTATCAAAAACCAAGTTCTGATGTTGTCTATTGACAGCCCTTTTGATCGCCTCTTACGTTATCGTACGATAAATGTTCAGGTTTTTGTCCCTCAATTCGTAAATCGGATAATCGTGGTAACATTACCACGACAGGTTCGTTTTAAATATTAACCAGATATCCTTCATTATCTCTTTTGTTTGCGGTTTTGAGTGTTTACAGCGCTTGTTGCGTTTTTATGTTATGTTTAGATTATAAATTCGTTATCCCTAAATTTTTATTCATAGAGAAATGGAGAAAACCATTTAAAAAGTTGTGAATTCCAGTCTCTTCAAGTAGTAGTGTGATTTTAATTATAACGAGACTAAAAGTTTTTATGTGCTCTAAAAAGTTTTCCAAGCAGTAAATTGAAAAATAAAAATCTCGTCCCTTAGCGTCGGACCCTGCAGATACAACAAATTTTCCTAAAAAAGGATATTCTTTAAAATACTTACTAAAGTTTATGAAGTTTTCAGCGCAATGTTTATTAAATCCGTAGAAATTTTAGAACCTCATACGTATATGTATTAAGATTTTTTTATTTAGAGCCGAGCACCTCCTTTAAAAATCTTTCAAAGAAAACTTTTGGATTGCTGAAAACGCGAATTTTTACTTTACTTTTAGAGACATCATTTAAATACCTCCTCCAAAAAAAAATATTTTCGTTTTAGGCGAATAAACTAATCTGTATTTATGTCCTTGTCTCATTTGGTTTAGGCGCTTAATGACAAACAAATGGACAGATGTCTGATATTGGAGGGAAACCAATAGAATTCCTCCCTTTTGATTCCAAACCCTAAAAACACACCCGGTTTCGAAGTAACTGCACTCAATCCCACGTACAATACACTCGTGTATCGGATATCTAATATCCCTTTTTAATAACTGCTCTCAATATTGAAACAATGTTGAATTTATCGTGTAATGACTGTATACCGTTTCGTGTACATCAAGCGTGTTGTCATGTTAGCCTTCGATCCCTACATCGTAGAGTACGCGTGCGAAATCCTTACTAATATTCTACGTGTGAATATGTTTTTGGTGGTTTTTTTCTTTTTTTAAAAAGCAACGGAGCCTGATCGACGTGATTTTACACATAGAGATAATCCAGAAAAATGCACGACGCAATCTCGTCGTTACTATAATTTGGACTAACATTTTCTGCTATCTATATTTTGTATCTATCTTACTAATCTATATATAAAAAGAGATGTCCTGACTGACTGACTGACTCGACTGATTCATCATCGCAGAGCCGAAATTACTGAAGCTAGAAACATAAAATTTGGACAGTGGGTTCTTTGTATGATGTAGACACCCACTAAGGAAGGATTTTTTTAAACTCCCTCGGGATAGGGAATAAAAAGGGTTTATATTTTCGCTTTAAAGTCGCCGTATCTTCGTAAC
>DWMR01000886.1:0-10758 GCA_018245355.1 Dalla costala | reverse complement strand
GAATTGACTGGTTTGCAGATAATTTGTATGCGTAAACAAATTTTACGCGGGCGGAGCCGCGGGCAACAGCTAGTAATGTATATATCTACAATTTGCAGGGCATTTGTGACATGATGTCCCGTTTGTAGACGGACGAGTTATACTATTTGCCGGCGTCATCTCCATTATTGCATGAAGGTGACGTGTTGCATGAAAGAGAAAAACATGAATACCATTAAGACGGGCATTTATAGGTAGGTAAATGGAATGTTGGTAAAGTTCGACCACGGACTGAATGGTTCAACTGCAAGAGCCAAAATCTCAGTTCTCGGAAAGATAACAGTACCTAAGTAATATAAGGAACTGGGATAAGTCTAGATGTCTAGATATCGATTACATTTAGAAATAAAATCAGGGCCAAGACTAAATTGCATCGGTTGGGCCACTGAGTTAATGTTTTGAAATCCGGTATCTGCAAGCGCGTGATTTTAATAAGTGGATGTGGATGTTCTGGAATCCAGTATCCTACAAGCGCGTCCCAAACTGTAGAACTGACAGGCGCTTTCCCGCAGGCTACCGTAGCTCGCAATAGCATGATGGATAGTTTCTGCCTGCCTACATTTTCCAAGTTTCAGCAGCTTATGATGTACATTTTCGTGCCTTGTCTATTTAGATTTTTATGTTAACAGAGTAGCACTGCCACTGCCATGAACTTCTGTATCTCTATTACGTTTAGTTGTATCTAGTGTTTGTATCGTTTTCTTCGATCAATCGGCGAACCTTCTGCTAAAACAACGTTATAAGATCTTAACAAAGTTTAATTTAGCGTAACCAAAATTGAAATTAAAATGTGGACATGTGTTTAACATGGGAAGCAAAACTTAAAATTTTATAACAGTCCTCGTGTTAGAAAACAGAACAAATTTTTTGCGTTCAATCGTTTAACTTCCAGTTTTTATCTAAGTTATTTACCCATGCGTTTGGGCTATGAAAAACTTTGACTGGTAGAGAACCTGAGTCATTAAGTCCGCCCTTTGTAATTCTACGGTAAGGTTTTACAATAACAGTACAAGATTAATTAATTAATTCATGTCGACCTTACACGAAACCTACGTCTAGATAGGTATTCTCCGAAAACATCTAATACTTACTTTGAAACAAAGTAATGACAGCGAAAATAATTTCGGCTAAGCTTTTGAAAGCTCCTATTATGTTTTTAGTAAGTTCTTACGCAATGTAATCTTGCGGCTGGTCCCAAAAACTTTTTTATTGAAATTCAAGACTAGGGAGAAAAATTATAGGTTTTCATTTGTTTATGGAATAGGCTTTGAGTTACGTTACTGATTGGCACTAATCACTCGAGACGTAAAAAATATTCTGGAACTATATCGAACTATCGATTCTTCTGAGTTTTCTTCCAACGTTAACCGTCAGATGATTATAAAACTGAATGCCTGGGATCCGTCTACCAAGCAAGACATGCCTGTCAGCGCCGGTATTGAGTAGGTACCTACCTAAGCGTAAGATTGTGGATATAATTTTTTTTTAAATGTATACTTCTTTCTTATTTATATTTATTCATTGAATCGAATTTAAAACTTACAATTAAACTTCTATTAGACTGTTTTATTCACTTTAATTCACATTATTATTTTATACTTTGAATTTCACAGCTGCGCGCTCTCGTTTTTAAACTCATTAAACGACTTCGGAATGTTTCAGCATTTTGCAATACAATACAGTAACTCTTTATTGTACACCAAAAAATTATGATACAAGGTACAGTTATATAAAACAGAGTGACAATTGTATTGAATTATATTGATTTATTATTGAGTGAGTAGGTATATTATCGTCGAACCAAACTACTGTCGCCTAACCCGGCAAAACTTGGTGACAACTCAATTTATCAGATTGGTCACACGGTTTTGACAGTTGAAACAGATTTCGGTTAGGCCACGTTGGCGAAAGGGTCGGAATTCCTGATTAAGTAAGCAGCTACAAACATTGAGTACCTATAGCTTGGTGACAGTTGGCTTAAATATAACCAACCGATTCAACTGTATCTACAAAAAGTACCAGGCAACAGAACCTGTAGGTTCGATTCGACAGGTAATTAATAATACTTAATATTATTACACTTTATAATTCCTGCCGTGAAGCATTTTACACGTTCGCGATTAAAAGGTGTAGTTGCCGATACGCTTGCAAGAGGCGACCCAGGAACACCAATGCGTCAATCAGTGTTCAAACGAATAACTCTGCAATTACTGTTCGAGATTTATTCCGTTCAAGGTACCTATGCGCTCTAAATCCATTGCAAAATCATTTGTTATTTTGTTAGTTATAAAAAAAATTGGTATAAAAGTTTGCATTCGGGAACGGCCTTGAGTCAGCATAAGATAAGAAAAGTACAAAACCGGGTTACAATAAACCTCGTTGTGACAGCTGATACAGATACGACTGGAGGAGGGTTCATATTTTTCGTAACTGCTCATTAAAAGTTTGTTTGAACAGTTGTATGGATGATAAAGTATGCCTACGTGATTCAGAATTCAGATAGAGTTTCAAATATAGTGTATAAATTAGTATTTACACTGTGGTTCAAGGCAATTTATATTAAAAAAATCTAGTGCAATGTCAGCTACTACTTTGCGGAGTTCAATTTTCAGGCTGTCTGGGAAAACTTTTGACTGTTCGAAAACACGTGCAATGTGCATGGTTCTTGATGTACGACAAAAGCGATGGCGAATCAGTGAATTTTGAATCCATGAAGATGGAATCGGTACCTAAGGATGATGGCTGCACGTTTTCGTAATGTTACGATGACGACGTAATGACGATGAGAATCATGTCAACATAAAAGTGATCAACATAAGTAACATAAATACTGCAAGAACTGCACACAGACATAATATAACACAGCCAAACCCAAGTAAATGTCTTAAGAACATAATAATGATGATGTGATCCTATTGAAGGAAGGCACCTACTAGTTGGTAAACAAAACAGTTGAGTAGTATTCAAATCATGTAATAGTTTTGCTCAAAATCAGAACATCCCGCGAATTAACTGTCTAATGGAAACCCCACCGTCACTCAGAGATGACACACTATGCGATTGTCTACTAAATTAACTCAGAATTGAATAATTTAGGAGAATTAACGATACAATATGTATACCTAGCAGTGATTAGCACGCTGAAGGTTAATTACAATGTATGGTACAATATTAATTTTAAGATTTTTATTTCTTCAGCGTTACAAAAATTGTTTTATAAATAGAATAAATTAATAATATATGTAGAATATGTATGTATAAAAGTGCAATAACAATCATCGACGACACAAGGCATCCATACAAGTTTATCAGTTTATGTTAATGATAGATCAGCATAATTTCAGATTATTTAAGCATTCTAATTTAAGTCGCAGAGTTGTAAATTAACACAAATAAAGGAAACTTCTAAGAATTAACATTTTACATTTATTTAAGCGTAGACAAGTTCGTCACAATCGTCGCAACACAAACAATACTTGTCCGAAGATGTAGCCGGGGCGTTAGACGACCGAGCAAAACTTCGGTCGGGAATTTGTACTGGAATGTTCGGTAAAATTCCCGCAATAGGGAAACGACGTCATACTCCCAGTGGGAAGGAAGACGTTAAGCCCTGGCTACGAGCTCTTACAGAGCCTTTTCCACCTTGCTAATAGATACAAATTGGCGAATTGATTGTTACCACAAACACTTACGGAGTTACAATTAGGTGGCCAAGCCATTTTTATTTCGTCCAGTTGGGATCAATGGGCTTTTAGATTCATACTTACTACATCTACACCTATCACAAATAACATTTAAACATTCATCAAGTTAAGATTTTACTGAGAACAAAATAATACGTTGTGAAAATTGGAGTTCAAATTGCAGGCTGCAATTAATATTTAAAGACTGCGCAGTTTCAGTACCTAATACTTATTACTAAAACGCTTAAAACCAGCGGGCTTTTTAAAGCAAAAGCGTGGAATAACTTATTCAATTTGGTGCAAGGAGGAGTTAATTCATGACCGTTTTAATTCAATGAGGGGGGTAATCACTAAATTTGACTTGGCAATGGGTTTGGAAATGTTCTGCCTTTAAACAATTTACGGTTTGAAAAGACAATTGAGTTTGGCTCGAACGGTGTGACATTCGCGACGCCGAGGGACACCTTCGGTATTCCGATTCCGATGCAGAGACGCAACTCTGCTTTAAGCATTCATTTAACGTGCAATATTGGTACGTAGCTAGTAGCTACGTACTAGCACTACTAGCCTCTTAATGTAAGCCACCAACGTTAAGGTTAAAGTTCCCTTAAAGTAAACCCATAAGGTCTACTGCGAAGCTGCGAAATTAATCTGACGACTAAATAAAGTATTCAAAAATTACCATTGTTATTTCAGGACACTTTTTACAAAGATATAAGATGACGCGTGTCTTCATTTCTACTTATGAAAACTACAAATGGCATTTAAAATTATGCACAGCTAAAACAGAAAAACGTATGCATTATTTCTAAGATGGATTATTTCGCGAAAAATATTTAGATCAACCTTTATGATTATTCGATTCAGTTTTGTTAAAACTGATAGACTATCTAGGTCGACCGTCCGTGCCGTACCAAAGGTCGTGAGTCCACTTAGCCCGTCCAACCGATTTCCGTTCTTATCAACATGCTTATATGTCACAATATCGATCGCTTCTGATGATTGATATTCGGCGGCTGCTGTCGGATTGGTATGTTTCATTGAGTTCTGCTCGGTTTACAATGCAATTTGTATTCCCAAGCACGGGAATCAACCGTATAGGGTAACTTAGTAAACAAGCGTAGTCGAACATAATTCGCGTAAAAGAAATATGTAGCGACAGAATTTTTTCTGCATTTAAAGCTTCGGCGAGTGTTTCCATGTATTTCGTGTAGAGATTAAATATTAATCAGGTGAACGAGGTCACGTTACAAGCCTCGAATAATCTGTAGGAACTTAATCTTCTTACTACTTAATTAAATTACGCACGTTCGTACGTACCCACCCCTATTTTGCAGTGTACAGATTAGATAAGAGTTTCTTTGTTGTTACTACATGTAATAAATATGCACACTTGCAAAATGTGGCGTGAAGATAGTTTGAACCTTGGAAAGAAACATAGCCTACTTATTAAAAAAAAAGCATTCCCCGTAGGGATTGCATGGGGAATTTGAAAAAGGTCTTGAATAGGGTTTATTGTAAAACTGATTATTACGCAGGCAGCGCCATGGGCGAAGTCTGTGTAAAACACTGTGCAGGCCAACCTTGTTCGAATTTCGAAGATGATTAGGAAATATAAACTTCTCAAACTCAACATTTTCGTCATTGATTTGTTTAAGAAAACTCTGTTTAACTTTTCTAATCATTTTGCTTAAGTAACATTTCGGTTTGGGGGACTTTGAGCCGAGCTTACCACAGTTTGTTAAATTTGCTTTGGGGGTTTTCTGAGTAAGTAATGATAACGAATTGGTTTAAGTTAAAGATCAAACTTAAATGGGAATCATCATTTATTCATTAGAATACTTTGTTCTTGGTGCTAACTACCTGCAATTTGCATCGGCGACTTCTTTGGTGTTGCTAGACTCCATAAAAAAGATAAAAAAATAATAAGTTTTCATTTGCCTGCCTGCCAAGTTGTTAATATATAGAATAAAATATTATATAGCAACTAATCTAATTAAACAAAAAAAACTTTCTACTCTCTGAACAGCCAGAAAACTGTTTTAATATTGTTATGTTCTTATAAAATTATTTAAAATATCCCATATTGTTTTCTTTGATGTTTTAACTATCCTTTAAAGTCTAACGCAGTCCATTGACTTTTCGTATGTCGACTATGCACCCTTCCCTTAAAGGCTAATGAAAATAGAGGTATCTTCTCACTGTACAACAAATTCGGGGCACGTTTCGGGGGATATGTTTCGAAACACCTCGTTTGTTAACTTTAAAACATATTTGGAATGAAAACTACCGTATTAGAACTACTGCAAAACGTGTGTTTACGAATCGAGAATAACATTTGTTGAGCACGGTTTATTTTTGGAGTTGTGATGATGCGAAATAACGGCTTTTATTTGTAGGACGAGGAGATAAATGCATTTTACTGCCGTACCTATTCGTAAATCATAATAAGTATTAGGTAATAGTCGTTGATTTAAACATTTCAAAGTTTATCACTTCTTGAATCATAAACAATTGCTTCTGGGAAGGGTCAGAGGATAAATACCTACAAGGTCTGGTTACAGTCCGCTAGCGGTCCACTCCAGGTTTATTCTCATAAGTGACGTGAACTCGGACGTACTCTACCACGTTGCCCCAGTGCAGATTGGTAGAGGCGCTTCAGTCGCCCAAAGGCTCGAGGCTGTATGGTTAGCTAAGGATAACAACCAGGATCGAATGCTTAACGCCGTCAGAAGGACGGAATAGTTTATAAATTTTTGCCTTATCATTCACCCATCTAACTCTTGAATGCGCTCAAGATTGCTCAAGTGGTATACACAAATTGCGATTTATACTTTTGTGACACCTTGAGAGGTTCATAAGATCTTTTTGCGTCTTCCATGTCTTGTAAACAGTAACTAATGATGACTGTAAACTAACAGCCGTGGCCCCGAACGACGATCACGCAGCATGATATCATCGTATTAGCGGTCGCATCATCACACGCTGTTCTCGCTAGGGTTGTCTCAAAATTTTAGTTGATTTCTGTGTTAGGTCGTTCATTCTCACGGGTACCTAAGTGTATCTTGCTATTCAATTTTTAATTACTTCCGTGTATCATTTGGCTGAATTTGCGCCTCTTAAATGACCCCGATATACGGCAGCGGATTGTGGCAATCATTATACGTACGCTAAATTCCCTGGGCAAAAGTCAAGATTGACCCTAACCCTAAGAGAATATAAAAATTACGAAGAAAGGGAAAGGGGTGTAAAGGCTCTCTCTTCTGCAGCACTAACAGGTGAGATTCAAAATCAGGTTTAGAGGCGATAATTTATCGTACTCTAAAAATAATACTCTGAATCGCCATAAAAAACTTAGCTTGTGACATCCCTATTTCCAACACGGAAGTTACCCATCGCTTACCTAATACAGACTCCGTTTATCCGCACGCAATCATTGATCGTGAAGATTTATCGCTCGGTCAAGCCAGTGCTAATTTATAGCAGGTTACAAAATAGCTATCTTATTTATCTCTACGGTTTTCACACGAGCGCTGTATCTAAGATATATTACGGGTCATGCCAAAAGATAGATAAGATACAGGTACCATGCATGTCAACATGAGCAATAGATTGAAGTAACTAAATTATTGCCCAAGTGCGAATCGGTCATGTAAGTAGTAAGTAGCACCGGTGGTAGAGCCTTGTACTGGTTCAGACTTGTATGAGTCATGGATAAATCCTACTTTTTGCGATTTTACTTCAGTTTTGTTTTTAACTTTTTAATCAACAATTCATTTAAAATCTTGGTACTTAAAACAAATGGGTAGGTACTTATAACAAAATTATTGCTGTATTTATTATTTTATTTCGAATCATTTAAATATTCATGAGTTTTTATAAACAGTTAGGGTACTACTTATACATAGGTACTTTAACACTATAAACAGTTTATACAAGACAAGCAGCCGGCCCGACATTGTCTGGGTTGAATGTTATTTAATCTCGACACTTTACAGCTATTTTTTTCCTGTAGTGTGAAATAAAGTATATTTGTATTGTATTGTACTGCATCTATCTCAAGTAGATATTCTCTCTTTCTCCACACCGCCCCCTTACCGCCGCTGCCGTCACCTTAAGACAGCTACCATAATTATTTTCTCGCCTGGAAGTTTTTATTTTGCGATAACTCGTTAGATAGATTTTAAAATATATAGTGTATAGGGCAAATATCTAAAACATTAAACACATTAAATAAATATTAAAACTTATTTTACGCAAGTTTATAAATATATATAATATATAGGTATAGGTATATGCATAATATAATATCCTATGTCCACCTGGAATAATTTACCTTTCAAATAGGTAGTGACATAATTTTACAAATAGGTGCATTGGTTCTGGAGTTTACCCTCCACGTAATATTATGTTCCACACAAATTCCATTCTCTCTCGTTTAAATATTAGTATAGTATAGACATAGTCAATTTGATTTCCGTATACAAACTGCTTGATACAATAAAATAAAAGCATTTTGGTCATATTCATCGTTGAATGTCGTTACTTTACAAGTGGTCGTGTTTCAGACGATTGTAGTCTATGCTATAACTGATTGATACAAAGGATTTACAACAGTTTCCTGTTACAAAGTTTCGTTGAAATATTTTGTTAGGACCGGGTAACAAATCTGTTCTCTACGGACATCCGTCTGTGGCCGGTCTTTTGTTGTGAGGTTGTGACCCTTTTGTTACAAAATTGTTTTGGTATTTAATTTAAAAGGAAAAGAAGAGGACTCAAGAACTTTTGAATTTTACATTCCTAATACTTACCAAACGAAGAACCGATTCTTTGCAAGCGTAATCTATTTCCAATATAATACATATTCTTACTTTACTTTTACTAACAGAAATTAGAAATTGGTATTTCCACACCTCTGGCTGTCCCTTCGAAATTCCGTGCGTAGTATACTAGTATGTATATTATGCTATAAAAAGATTATTATTACGTATATATTTTACAATTTATAAGAGGTACATAAACAAATACATAAGGAACACAGCAATAAACAACCCCAAATGTGTTTAGGCAAGGATTGTCATTATAAAATACCAATGAATAAAATTAATAAGTTATTTACCTACGTTTGAGTTACATTATAAGTTTATTAGGCCAAGACCCACTTCGGGTCGTTGCGCCAGAGGATCAAGAGTAGGTACCTACTATTATTTATACGCTACAATACTAAAGCGACGTACTCATGTCAATGAGTATTGACACAACATTTTTGCTAAGCGAAATTACTGACTCTCCCGAGTCAATAATGTTTTTTGATTTTACCTAAAGATTGAACTCGTCTATAGTAATGAATATACTAGATCAAGGTAAAAAACACTTGCCTCGTTGTCGATAAATCACTTGATAGTGATTTTTTTTTAAATAAAAGTGGTCTTTGCATCCTATTATTAAGTAATAAATTAAGGAAGCCGCATTATGGCAGCCTTTGAAGTCCCCGATCCTTAGTCAAACACGGCTATATAAGCGTTAAAGTACGCCCGTGGAGAAATAAGGAACTCGCGGTATTAGTAACCGTCTTCTGTAGATTAACCAACTTTTTGAATTCAATTGAGACACTCCATACAGGGATAATAAAGCGTCTAAGTCCACATAATCTGGAATGAATTGACGTTTAGCTGAGACTAAGGTCTTAACATCGAACGTCGCAGTCGTCACGTTGGAAGGAATATTTCTTGTTTGATACTTTCTTCTTTTCAGGTATCCATTTTCCAGCACGTAAACACCAAAATCAGATCATTTTCCATGATGCGTACCTGGAAAAGAAAAAAGACATTACTAATGTTACGACTCTTACTGCACCTAGCTACGGATTATTTAGGGACATTTACATATTTGTATTTAGTAGTTCCCACATTACACAGTGCAGTAGACAATAACACTATTCCAAGTGTTACAATTTTAGTAACAAATTTGAAGCAGAGAAACGGTTTTAATATTATATAAGCATTTTATTATTCCCACGTTATTTTTATACATGCTGGTCACCCTATTCTTTGGTTCCGCGACTTATCGGTTTTGCCCGATATTTTACAACTGCGATACATTACGGAACTCTGCAACCTGACCTCTTTAAAATATGTGCCTTATTCTTATACGTTATAGAGAATAAAGTGTAACGGCTACTGCTGCCACTTACTGTTGACTCCTGGAGAAGCAATCAAATGGGGGAATGAAACTTCTACCAGATGCCTGTTATGAGAAAATAAGTTTATTTAAACTCCCTAGATGAAATAACACGATAACTTGATCTTGATCATTCATAATTTTTTACCTTAGTAGACTTTGCGATTTATTTTATTATTTATTATCGATTTAATTATTTACACTAGCTTCTCCCTGCAGCTTCGCATGCGTATAAATTGTTTTTTCTATACAGACTTAAACACGCATGGCACGGAATTTTTGAAAACCAAGTTTATGGATGGGGAGCGATAATAGCCACTTTTACGACAACAAAAAGAATCCCTTAAAGAGACAGAATTGGGAATGAAATTGTGTATCGAAAAATTAATTATATGCTAGTGGACCCCCCGCAGGGAAGTAAATAAACAAGAATATACTTAGCAGTAAGAGAATGACATTTAAGAGAACCTACTACCTGTGAACTATTACGTATAATGCATGTCGTAAATGCAATTTGCAGACATCCGCCTCACATCACAAGTCATTTGTGCTTCGTCAATAGTTAACTAATCTAGCGAATGCATGTCATTGCAAAGTGATGGAATAATGAAATAGGGTAATTTGAACGAGAGAGAAGTGTGTGAAGTTAGCATCTCAATGCAGGTGAAGGCATGCCACACTGGACTGGGGGTCTAGTACGAAAAACGAAACGAACGCTACGTTCGGACGGATCGTGCGCATCGTGTGTTTACTTAGCACGAAAGTCCTCAGAAAGCAACGTGCGATCGAAGTTAGTGGTTTGACAGTTTTCCTTTCGTGGACCCTAACACGAAAGTATACTGTCAAACCACTAACT
>DWMR01000885.1:0-10767 GCA_018245355.1 Dalla costala | reverse complement strand
ATACACACTACTGCCTATATACATACTACTTTCTGGATGTATTCGCTGGGCGTTCTGCAAAGCCAACACCGATAAAATCTATCAAAATTAGTGCCCTCAAAGTATTCGACGCGCCACAGAAGTTGTAATAATTACGTTAAAATTTATGCCAGTATTAGGGCTTTCATATTCAAAACACGATCTATCCACCAGCTGTTTGATTATCTCCGATGGAGCGCACGGCAGATTTTAAATTCACCAGGCGTCGGCCGCTACAAAACGACAGCTAAAACTAGAAACGTGAAACGGCCTTTGATAGCTATTTCTTCCATTTACGATATGTCAATGTTAAATTCAAAAAATTATTAGCATAGTAGGTGATCAGATCAGATTTTTATAAAGTATGTAATCACTTCCAGCAGACTCACTAAAACCAACTGTGTTATAAAAACCTACATCTGCCAGAGTTCATGCGCAAAACATACGAAACATTGATGTACAATGTACAAGTTACATAATAAAATAAGGAAAAATAGCACTGTGGAATTACCCTCTTTCTCTTTGAAGTCAGTTAAGAATGTACAAATTAATCAATCCTGAAAGATTGACCTGAACCTCTGAGAGTTATGAACAGAACTATTTCAATAAAGGACCGATCGCAAGGTTAAATATGTCGATCCAAAAAAATTTACTATCACCTCTTTATCTTTAATCATTGATTATCACAGACTCGAATGAGCTTTGAGCCAAATTGGTCGTGCGCTAAACGCGTGATTTTTTAAAATATCTTTGAAAGTTTGAACCCGCACGCACACACACATTAAATTATGGTTTGGTTACAAAACAAATAAAGGTAGGCATACCTACAATTAACCTTTGCGCATAAACAAGACGTTCGGAGCCAGGTCTGCCACTGATTCAGAGTTCAGTAGTCAGAGTGCTATGATAATGGGCATAAAATTTCTGTATAGAACAACGCGGGAAGTTGGTCGCATTAAGTCGCTGATTTATTCCACGTCACGTGCACGGATCGGATCGCGCGTCGTTCGCGCAACATGGCCGTGTCTCATAACTGGGTAAATATGGCACGATCTTCTTGAAAAGTAGCATAGACCCCGTATGTTCCATTGCTGGGACGTGTGTATGTTCACCACGGTACTACTAGGAAGGTTGTTAGCCTATGTCGTTGTCAGGGTTCAAGCTAATCTCTATACGAATAGATTTCATAAAAATTAGTTTGAGGATTGATTCGAAATAAGTAACAAATATCCAAACCAAACATCCATCCATCCGTCTTCCAATACTAACTTATGGCACTAACATTGCGATGGATTCCGTGAAACTATCCTATCTTTACAACCCTCGCCGAAATTAGTCACTTGCGACTAATTTCGGCGGTCCATGTTGTGTAGCAGCGGCCACTTGTCTTGTGAGCGATGCATGCTGATTTGCAGCTTCCCATAAAAAGGTGATCTGTGCAAAATCCTTCTGTGATGGGCAAAATGCGAAAACAACTACCTATCCGGGATCACGTGACAAACACACGTGAGTTAAGCCGTTTACCCGTTACCAAGAATGCGATAATTTGGTAAAATATGACGCGAGTTATTCCACGGCACGTGCATGGGATCGGGTCGCACGTCACGGCCGTGTTGCCGGTTAAATACACGCACAATACGTGCATGACCGCAATATGACGACTTGTTATTTTGCAATTTTGACAGGATTCTCTTTTAACTTGGGTGATAAGTTAAACGCAAAGGAGCAACATGCAAATGTACTAGATGTTTTTGCCGCAGACGCGTAATTTGTGTGATGAGGGATTTTTACGACACCGGGTTCTTCAAAAAAGGCGCAAAAAGAGCTCTCTTTCAGGGCCGGCGACGCATTGGTGATTGTTCTGGTGTAGCAAGTGTCCATAGGCGGAGGTGATCACCTACCATCAGGTGGCCCGTCTGCTTGTTCGTTAGGCTAATAGTTATGTAAAAAAAATGGTCAGTGTTGCTGTCATAATAGAAGATTTGTATTTGAGAATTAAATTAGTCATAGACAACGTTCATAGCGGTTCATTTTCTTGATCATATTTGTAGTATGGTCCTAATGGCTAAAATCCTTCTGTAATGAGTAGAGTATGAAAATTTGGTAAATTACGACCCCAGTTATTCCACGGCACGTGCACGGGATCGGGTCGCGCGCCATTGTCGTGTCGCCGCCGGCACACGACGGGGTAAGGCATTCACAATCGCATTGTGACGATGAGGACCGAGCACAAAGTTGTCAACTATCCCGCTTTACACTGTCGATGACATGGAAGTAATAAGTACTCAGTTGTGTATTACTTCCATGGTCGATAGTGTCTGTGTACTATGAAGTGGTGCACGTTGAAAATGGCTTTGGTATAAATCAAAATATGTCCACGGATGGTCAATGATACGCGTTCATTATCGCGCTAGTGGGCGAGTCGGCGTGTACCCTGTTGGTAATGATACAAACCGATCAAACACGGATACCATCACAGTTCAATTATGATACTGACAAAGGCGTTATAAAACTAAAAACACCTTGCTACACAACTGCTATGTAGGTCAATACGTCTCCAACAAACGTACAAACAAACAATTACTTCGTGCTACGCAAATGCTACGCCCCGCCGTAGCAAATATCAGTACTAACATAGATTGTTGACACTCACAATCGCAATGTCGCTATTAAATTATCCTGATTTCCTGACATACGAGTACCAGGGACGGGATGTCATCAAATCAGTAATAACATTGAATAACAAATAATATCGTGATTTTTAGTCGTTTACCGGCTTTTATGGAAATTTTGTGCTACGGAAATGCCAGAACCCAATAACGAAAGCATTTTAGGTTGCTTCGCTTTGACTTATCGCAAAGTATTTCGCTATTTTGTACCAAAATGTTGTTTATGTTATATTTTATACAAAATTTGGTTATCTAAAACGTTGCAATGATAATAATGAAAATCAAGCATTGTCTACAACATTACATTAGAATCCACTCCACTTATTTCGCTTTTTTTCTGAGACATGTCTTCTTCTGTACCTCAACAGTAAAAGCCATCGTAAATGTTCACGTCTTGAAAAAACACAATACAATAAAGTATGAGGTATTTATGAAGATGACATGTATATTATTAATTTGTTAAAAGTAACTGCATCATTTTAATAATTCTTGATATCACGTATTTATTTTATATCGTGTCTGCAAATCGTTATGTAGGTAATGGACATGTCAGAATAATTTATCGAGTAACTACCTACTAACACTAGAGTTTACACGCAATACCCCTGAGTGTAAGCTACATACAAACGCAATTCAATCAAGATGTCGTTCTAGGACCGTCTACTTCCTGACGTGTCCCGGACAATGACGTATGGCATTTCCATCGGGCTTGTATACTTTGGTTTGACCTATAACTAGTTAACTGGTAAAGTGCCCAATTATTATTGTTATTATCTTTTCTAGTAAATCTTTTATAAACAATGGGTGGACTAAATGCTTGGTGGCATTTTCTACCAGTCAGCCTTTGGTAATGTTCAGAGAACGTAGTGGCAGGTACAACCAGACTTATATTTTCATAAATTTAAGAATAATAGATAAACTTATATTTTGTCCATAAACTGTAGCCGTAGGAATACACTGTCTCGTAAGTAGGTACGCTTTATTACTATGTTACGCTGCAGCCTGGAATCATAATTATCAATATACATAGTCCCGTTATGAGCGCTGCGTAGAGTGGGTTCAATCGTTATCGACGAAGTTAAGTAACCTCGGGTGCGACGGAGGGTTACATGTATAGGCACTAGTGGAAAAAATTCGTCCGGGCCTTAGGTGTTCTTGTCAGTTGTCAGAGACCCACCCCGTATAGTGAGCCGCTGACGGAATGTAGCTCAGTAGCTTTGTAGTTTTGAAATAAAAAATATTATCACCTACTTTTACAGGGAAGAAAATATAGCCATAATAGTTCTTAAACTGAGGGGCGATCTATGATCAGAAGTATGTCGCGTTGGGAGAATATTGTACTTGCATGGTGATCTTATTTTTTTGCATTAATCAAAGCAAATATTGAAAAAAGGCTACAGTCAGACTAGTATCACTTATAACAGTGTAAAGGATCCTAAATCAAAATTCGAGAGTGCAGGAGGGTTGGTAAAACCAGGCTATACGTAATGTGTTTGTTATTCCGCTTTATCAGCTACTTCTCTGAGTTCTAGAAATCGTAGCGAAAAAGGATTTTCTTCGAGTTAAGTCCTTATCCTCATTGACTAGGATCATATTCTTTCCCATATCTTTGAATAAGTGGAATACAGCATCATAATAAATATATTATCTATGTATCTGTGTGCGTATGTTCTTTTGTTTTAAGTATAATATTTTAGTTGTCTAAAAATGAAATCCGCCTTTTGGAATGTCTGGTTAGCCCAATGGTTAGCTGGTAGAGAATGCATTATGCATTAAGCTCGCCGTTTGTAGCTTGTTCTTGTGTTTCTATTGTGGTTCAATATAGTTGAATCTGCTGTATTCTTAGTCTGTTTTAGGTATAGTATATTTCTTAACATAATACGTACATAATTAATACGTACGTAATTCAATTCGTTTTTTCGTGTGAGATTTATACGGCAATCGAAAGCGAATATTCTATTATCCGTTTTGTTCACACGGTGACAACGGCCCTTTCTGGAATGTCGAGTATATTCACTGGTTATTTATGGAATAAAAAAGTCACGTGTCCTAATTGTTCCAAATATGAATGTAGTTGACGTGACGGCGTCGGTAGTCTCGGCACGTCGCGGGCATTTCGCCTCTGAAATCACTTCCCTGCTGCTCCCCACTCCTGACAGTGACGTATTGTCCCTCTTCTTTAACATTAACTTAATGGATTTTGTTTCATGTTCCGAAAGTTGTCGCATATTTCAAAAGGTACGTACGTACATAATCCTCGTATCGGAATTCTCCTTTGTTTAATTTAATTTCGCTAATTAGCCGCTTAGCGGCTGTGCTTCGCGTATTAAATTTCGACGGTTTTAGCCGATGTTTTGATAGAAACGTAAAGTTGGATAGGTATAACGTTTGTTTTTATTCGTGTTGTGGTAGGTACTTGTTGTGGTTTCTATGGGAATATTTTTTGTTGTTCCTATAAATTTTTTCGATTACTGGCATTATTATATGTAATGACTAGCGACTCCACCCGGCTTCGCCTGGCCTTAAGGGGCATTAAGGGGATGCCTTGGAAATTTGGTTGATTTTCTATTTCAAATGTTTCTTAAAGTTCTATTACGAACGTGTTCTTTGCCTTTAAATAATATAGCGCTAATTAATAGCGCTGAAAGATATGATATACATTGTGTGATCGCTTCAAATCGTTCTTTGCAATATCAGGCACTATCTTAAGATATACTTATGTATAAAGCCGATCAAATTGTGATATTATCTTCTACGATATTCATTATTTAATTATATTATGTTCTTTATCTCGTTATTTAATCCGTTATTTAGATATATAGGTAGCATAATTACTTATCGACGTAACTATCAAAAGCTTTCTATAAGTTAATATTACTGATAGTGGATAAGCATAGATAGGGTGGATAAGGGTAATAGTTGGAATTCGTGAACTTCTTAGAACTACTGCGAAATTACAAATCGCGAAGGACATGCAGTCCAATATCTTAATTTTACTCATTAATATTATTTAATTTTGCGAAATTTTGCTCTCGGTGCTTCTTTTTGCTATGAAGAAGGTTGTTAATAGCATAATAAGTCTTGTCTGTGTCTTGCAGGAAAAAAAGTTGTTCAAACACACTTGGTTAGAAAACATACAGAAGAAACAACAGCGTTTAAAATAAAGAGGAACTACAAGGAGAAGAAGCGAGTTAAAATACGTATTTTATACAAAAGTGTCCCATTACTTTTTGATTAATTTAATTTCTTGTTGTGAACCAGCTTGGTCATGCATAGGACAAGATGCCAATAGTTTATTGGCACAAACACAGAATACGTATTTGTTACTTGTCTTGATCTACATGCGTTGTCTTTTATTTTGAGTTCAACCAAATAAAAAGCTAGACTAGCAAACCCGAATCTGGCATCAACATTAACTGAACTGTTTTAAATGAAGTAGATGAAGTAGCAGAAAACCTTTTGCTGATATAATAATGAGATCTTCTTTGAATCATTTAGAGAATCTGATTAACTTTTGGTACATTTATAAATGGTTTGTAGGTCACAGATAATAGGAAAATGTAGAAGGTGCTCAATCATGCCTAACCCTTTCAGCAGCCCTTAATGAAATTTTAAGCAAAATTGATCTGAGTGATCCCAGCTCCGGATTCTAAACATAACCTCGCTATGGATGGACGTTATCCTCTCTACCTATAGCAATTCGTTTTTTTGCCTTAAAGTTAATTATAGGTATAATATACCTACTATTTATATGACACCTAAACATAATCAAACATTTTTAGATTTTTGGTCTGTCTGTCTTTCAGTCTGCGTTTTTTTGGCGCGAGTAGGCTCCTAAACCACTGAACGGATTTTGATGAAATTTTCAAGGTTTGTAGAGTGTACACTATACGTACGTAACTATATAGGTTTTTGTTCATATCAATACATTGAACGGTTTTTCAGTTAGAGCTCTTAGCGTCTGTGCCCCAAGGGTCAGAAGGTCAAGGGTCAGTTGTAGTGAAATACGCTCCAGGCCTTGGTAGTTGAGGCCCTGCACTGCAGTGTTGAAATTCGTGCGAATAACACAAAATATACTCACAATTGCTTAGTTTCGTATACTGAGTTCTACTTTGTGGAATGTAATAAACCATAGCTCATCCACTAAAACCCTAACCAAAGCTTTGTTTAAGCTGAATTACAAATTAAAATCATATTACGTCGTATGCCGCATAAGATGAGAACTGGAGTGGCCTGAGCTCATATAGCAGAAACTTTACGTAGTCTCAACCAATTTAGTTGGTCGCAGCTAAATTACACTTCTTGAACGTGTGTACAAATTGTGCGGAGACGAAATGCGAGGTAAATCCGTTTTAAACCGCAGCCGCCGTGCAGGACGCGTAAGCTCTCGATCCGTCACGCGTCGCACAAACTTAATCCCTCATCAAATCCAGATTAATTAAACTGGGCTCAACCTCCACCCAGCCGAGCCGCACACATGTAGTTTTACCAAACTTCTTGTGTCGACGCGGGAGCCTAATCAAGATAATACTTTAAAATATTGTTATACGCCTCATTAAACTCCTTATTGAAACATTGTTTTAATAATACTTTCCCAAAGTGTCGTCATTGAACTCCTCATATGTTGCTAAATCGGGCAATTTTTCTAAAACTTTTTATTCTATGTTACATGTTATGGGTTCTTCACTTGTAACAGTCTAATGAAACTTACTAAGTTAATACCTACGCCTCAAAGGATTTGAGAATAAATTGCTTGAGCTTGTGAGGCAAGACCCGTGTTTTATTGGGTAGTATCTACATGAGAATAAGTTGTAATGAACTAGCACGAAATTTCTCAAACCTGTTATTTAAGTAACTAGTAGTCAGTCCCAAAAACTATTCGAAATAATCAGATTTTGTAATCGTCCATATCCCGCGGTGAAAAATTAAAGAAAATAAAACTTCAATATGTAAGAGTTACAACCGTAAACAGGTATGATATTCAGACATTTCAAAACTTTGTACCTAAATGTTATTTTGACCTTTTACAGCGGTCATCCAATTATGGTGTGTTGTGACCGTAATTACGGTTCGTTTGTTGCTATACAGTGAAATACAGTTTTCAAAGTTTGAGGGCGTTCGGCGAGTTTTATAAATTAATTCGAGCATCCAGCATACAGTAATACAAACAATAAAGTGAATTTTGCATGCGGCAGTAAGTACCTACCTATACAAAATTCCACAAAATATAATTTTTAAATTTAACAACCACTGGAGATGGGGTGTTCGTCGTAGTAATAGCTAATACAATCAAAACTTTTGATGAATTTCTTCAAAATTGTCTTTGTTTCTCTTTCCATCCTGGTCAAATAATAAGATCTTAGTCGTCGTTTCAAGTTAGCGAAACAGCAAGATATATTTTTTTGGTGTTATGGAAGTGACAATATCTGCAGCCCATGCTATGATTTTTTTTTATAATAGTAAGTAGCAAACCAACATGCAATAGTCTTTTGAGGCACAGTCGTAAATGGATCAAACTTGTATTTGTTACTTATACAATAAAATAATTGTAATAAGTACATCATCCATCAGTTCTCTAACATAGGATAGCTGTTGATTAATATAAGCAAACAGTACTTACATAACAATCCATAGCATCAACATCAAGACAAGCAATGGAAGCTACATAACTGAGTGCTGGGTATTCCATTAATTGGCTGTAGAGAGTGATTTATGATGAAGCAGTGAGCAGTGCAGCGGTAGCGGTTGTGGGTTACAATGAATCACGGACCTTTCTCGGCGATTTCAGCGAATGCCACGACTGAACCCTCTATTTTCATACGTCGCAAGGGTTCATCCGAGGATCAGCGTGAAGAATTTATTGAGACTGTTTACCCGCGAGAACGAAAATGGCCCGTAAAAATCTTATGTAACAACGCTCATTCTAATAAGCATTTTATTTGTGAATCCGTTTCATACTCGTATATTCGTTACCAACGCCTCTTTTGGACTAAGCTGTACCCAGGCTGAACCTATAATATGATTAATATCAACAGAACTTAATTTAAACTATTGAATTAGATCCTTTGATATTTTATGACTAATATTATAAGCACCCGTTAGAATGTCATTCCAAATTTCAATTAATGTGATACCTAAATTATGATCCAAATATACACATGTGACATTTTTCAAAATAAAGTTTTTTACAACCAGTCCTTATCAGTCCTACTTGTATGTTAGCAGTATTTAAATTAATATATAATTCGTTTATCTAGTTTATTTTGCTTCAACATCTTACATATTTATTTATTTTTGCTTTTACAAGAAAATAAAAACACATTCGCCTCCAATAGTATAAACACGACCGTACCCTTACGTCTATCGGAGTTTGCGGAAGATTCCTCGTAAAATTTTACGATCACATTAAGGTAGGAGATTAAACTCAATGGAACCTATCATAACAAAGCGTATCTGTAATTCATAGCATATAGAGAATAATGTTTTAGAAAGTAAAGCTTTCAGAATTATTTATTGACATCGTCAGCCAAACGATACCTGTCCGTCTACTGCTAGCCTTTGTCCGCGACTTTTAATTTGGACTCTACGAGACATTGACATTGTCCAATTTAGTTACAAGACTGTCCAATTTCTATCCCTAATTATATTGAAGGGTCGGTTAGAGAGTTATTTCTATTTTTTAAATACTAAAAAGTCGCTTAAAAAGTAGTCCCCTAAAATTGGGGGTGGTTGGAGAAATCGGGCAAAAGTATTACCTTCCTAATCGGTATAAGTGTATTCGACTAGCGTTGTCCATGCTACTTGTCTTGGGGACAGTGCTGCTGTAATTCTGTTTTCTTGAAAAATTATTTTGATGTGGAATTGGAGTTACAATAAACCGATTAAACCCGGAAACCGGATTAAAACCGGAATAATAAATTAATAAGATAATATTTTGATTTTGTTTTTTTATGAATTAACATCCAACACTTCCAACTAAACGAGTAACGATTTGATATCGAGTTCCTATCAGTAGGTAATAAAAATATACACACACATAATACACACTTTCAAAAATGTTTAATGTTTAGCCATGAAAAAGAAGTTACTTCTTTACTTACCAGTAGGTAAGTAGGTTCCTTACCTAAGCTTAACCTAACATTGTAGTAAATAAACTATGCATCTATAGAAGCGTGACGTATGTTTACATAATTCAGAATGAAAGTGGAATATGGATCCTTCAACCCGTCCATCATTTATTGGAGCATTCTGTATTCATTCATTCCACAGGCTACCGCTGCGCATGCCATTCAGCAGTAAAACAAGACCCTTGCAAATCGTGCCATGTAACCATTCCTGAAATGAAATGACAAATGGCTACTGTAGACCGGTTTAAATATGTTGTAATATTTCACAGGTATAGTAATCGAGGATTGTATAGAATGAAATATTAGAATAGGCGTTCGCGTGGGCGTCACAATGACAGAGCATTGATAAATAGTAACTTTTTTTTTCAAGTTAAATGGATTGATCGCCACGACAGCGACAAACAGTGCGACAGTGGCAATCAGTTATTTTAATACGCTTTTTTCTTTGGTTACAAAGGCATGATCGCATCGTTAACGTAAACGCGACCTAACCACAGTACCTAACCACAGAAGAAAGATTCTACCCTGGCCTAATACGAATATTCTTAAATGGGTTTAACAGTAAAAACATTGACAGTGTGAATTATTACTATTGCTGCCAATACTGCTGAGATAATACGAATAATTTTATTGAATTGAATAATCAATTTTCCTTCCAGCTTGAATACGTCCGGTGAATTAGGTTGTATAGAGTGAATGGCGGTCAGTAAAGTCCATCTTAACTGGGAAAATTAAACTCCATTCAGCCGTCCCTTAGTTAAACGATAGGACTTGTTAGATCTGATTGTCGTCTCAGGGGTATTTTGTTTAGCAGCCGATATAATTGCTAAAGGACCCTTGGTCAGTCTCTCTGAGTAAGGGCTGTCATCTGCAAAATTAACAAACCGGGATTAAAAGCTCGCAAATCGTAGGTTTTTAACTTAAAATCTGAACTTGTCCGCTGAAAATATTAC